>JAQZBX010031604.1:0-26270 GCA_029593785.1 Cabassous unicinctus
GGTGCTAATTAAAAATTGCTCAAGGCTATCAGTTTGCTGTCAGAACTGCAGAAAAATGGGCATGAAAGTGCTTTAGCCTAGGCAATTATTGAATAAAGCAAAAGACTTTATTACCATGTCAGGGAAGTTTTTAAAATGGGGATATTTTCATTTAGAGCATGTATTTTATTTAGAAGAGGAGTAATTGAAGGACTGCAATGAAATAGTATTTTACTTGGCTTATTTTGTTCCTCATTAATTATATCTTCATGTCATTAGGGCAAATTCATTTGTACATATAGGATTGAGGAAGCTTGGGTTCCTAGTTTGTACTCTCTTTTAACTATACGAGGTAGCGCTGAAGCCTGAAGCCAAAAACCCATGATGATGGTGTTGGCTTTAGTCAGCAGAGAGTCTGGCAGTTTGGTTAGAGCATTTAATGTGCTAAGAAGATGGCTAATGCAATTTTTCTTGACACTTTCCCACTTTCCTTTTCAGTATTTTAAAAATTTGTTGTCTCCAGGAAATCACAATAAAGAATTAGACTGTAAATTCCAAAGGAACATGCGCCATGTTTATCTTATGTCCTACTCAATTCCCAGAGACTGGCATATAGTAAATTCTCAGCATTCTCAATAAGAATTTCTTGAATGAAGCAATCTACCATGTGCCAAATGTTGCTTTCAGCACTAGGGATACATAAGTTAATAAAACACACAAAAAAAACCTGTTCTTATGGAGATTACATTCTAGTGGGGGATGAGAGATAATATAATAAATAAGTATATTATATGGTATGCTAGAGGATGGTAAATGCTTTGGAAAAAATAATTAAAGCAGTTAAGAGGCATTAGAAGTACTAGAGGTGGGGTGGGGTGGAGTTGGGGTAGTGAGTACATTTCTTTATTAAATAGGATGCTCCAAGAAGGCGTCATTTGAAAAGGTGAGAATTGAGAAAATATATGAAAATGGCAAGGGAACTAGCCAGGTGGATATCTGGAAGGAACTTTCCAGGTAGAGAAAACAGCTAGAGCAAATGCCATTAGGCAGGCCCAAGAAGCATGAAAATAGTAAGCATGGGAGAATATAAAATGAGGTTGGAGAAGTTGTGGAGGGAGAGGTCAGGTCATTTGGGGGCATTTTGTTCCATAGTAAGGAAAGACTTCGGCTTTTTTCCTAAACCACTGTGTGGTTTTGAGTATAGAAATGGCATTAGTGGACATGGTCCCTGTACTAAGAATAGTCAAGGGAGGACAAGAAAGCAGGGAGACCAGTAGGAGACTATGTCATAATTTAGAAGAGAGATGATAGTGGCTTGGGCTAGAGTTATCGTGGTGGAGGAGATGAGAAGTGGTCAGATTCTAAATACATTTAGAAAGTAGAGCTAATACGTATGAAGAAAAAAAGTCAAGAATGATGAAAGGGTTTAACCCTGAACAGCTGGAGGGGTGGGATTGCTATCAATTGAAATGGGGAAGGTAGTAGATGGATTCGGTTTTGTAGCAAAGAGTATAACCTCAGTGTTGGACATACGGAGTGTGGAAAGTCTATTAGAAATCAAAGTGGAGATGGCAAGTGAACAATTATATGTATGAGTTTCCATACCGATGTTGTCTGAGACCAGGAGAATAATAAGCAAGTGAGTAGAAACAGAGAAAAAGAAAAGAACACGAACTGACCTTGGAGTTGTCCTACATAGGACACAGAGGTAGGAATAAAAACTAGGAGACTGTGGTATTCAGGAAGTCAAAGGAAGAACAGGATCCATTGTAGTAAATATTCCTGATAGGGCAAGTACAATGGGGACCGAGGCTTGATTGTTGGCTTTAGCAACGTGGATGCCATTTGTGCCCTTATAGACAGTAGTTTTGGTAGAGTGGTGAGGCAAAGGCAAATTGGAGTGGGTTTAGGAGAGAAATTGCAGGGGCATTGGAAAGAGTACATTGAGACTACTCTTTCAAGTTTTATTGCAGGATGGGAAGTGATGGAAGAAGTGGGATCATATGAGAAATTTTTTTGCTTAAGATAGTTGTTTTTTTGCCAGTGAGAATGATCCAGGGATCAGGAAAAAATCATAATCTAGAAAAGAGAGAGTATTGCAAGATAACCATAAATGGACAGGAAATGAAATCTATGCATAAGTGGAAGGACTGGTCTTAGAGAACGATGTGGCGAGTTCAACTATGGTTACAGGTGGGGGAAGCAGAGTGTGCAGGGGAGTTGCTGGTGCCTGAGGAGATATGGTGGGAGTCTGTAGAGTTCTTTTCCGATTGCTGTGATTTTCTCAGTGACAAAGGAAGCCAGGTAATCAACTGAAAGTAAGGAGTGAGGGATGGTATTGAGGATTTGAGGAAAGAGGAGCAACTGTGGAATAGAAACTAGGAAAATAGGAGAGTAAATGGACTAGGGACAGGCAGTATGATTGCCAGGCATCATCCAAGGCCCACTTAAAGTGAGTTACTTATTTATGTAATTGTTTTTATTTAAAGTGAGGACAGTGGTTGTGTGTGTTTTCTCCAGCACTTTTCAGTTGTAGAGGAGGTAGAGAATTGGACTTAAAAAGGGTTTTGGATTTGCCAAAGTGAACACCATAAGGGTTGTTGGTATGAGCAGTGGTGTGATTATAATGATTGACATGGAATTTGAAGAGATTATCGATAATATTTGTTAAATGAATAAGTGACTGAATGAAAAACTGAACTTTGTTTATAAAAAAGAATAAAATACACTTTATAGAATAATAAATGCTTTCTCTTAATACCTGAGAAATTGCAGAATGGCTCAGACAATGAGGGTCTCTATGCTGGTCAATATCCTGTGTGTCTATCAGTCTCTGCTCATTTCTCTTTCTTTCTAGTTGTCTTTGCCTATGTATTTCTATCTGTAAGGGCCTTTGAGAATATATGCCTACCTTTGTGTGTCTTTCGGGGTCAGTCTGAGTGAATGTCTTTGTATTTGCATTATTAACTTATATAAATTTGTATTATTTATATGAGAAGTTTTATATTTTTCTTACATTTGGGATTTTCAATAATTTACATAGAATAATACAATTGTATTTTAAAAATTAAAATTATAACCATACATGAGTATGATTATTTTTTAAATTTAGAAAAACAGAAGTATAAAGAAGGGAAATTTGCTAATAATGTCATTATTTAAAATTAACCATGGTAAAAATTTAAATAAATTTCCTTCCAGTATTGTCTAATATTTATATAATTTTGATGCCACTGCATCATTCTGTTTCCTCTTACTTTAACCTACTATAGACTTTATACTGGGTATAAAAGTCTATCTTCTGTATATATCATATGTTAACTTTTGTGTTAAAATTTTAAGCTAATGGTTCCCTCTCTTTCCCATCTTTGTCTTAGCCCCTACCCCTTTCTCTGTGTCTCTTTTTCATTCCTTAACTTTCATGTAAAACCTGTGAGGGCATCATAGTATCCCTAGTGCCTGCCTTGCAGTGGGTACTCAGATTTGTGGTTAATGATAGCAATATACCAATTTAGAATATCCAAGTTAACTGAATTCTCTGCTTAATTGAAAGTTAATTCATTGTTACATTGTAGTGGTACAGGATAAGAACCTCTCCTCCCTCTCATCTAACCAGGTAGGATGTGGTAGATTGAATTATGTTCCCCAGTTTAGACATGTTCTAGGTCTTTATCTGCATCCCTGTAGGTGTGAACCATTGTGAATAGAATCTCCTGAAGATGTCATTTTAGTTGATGTGTGGCCCAACTGAATGTGAGTGAGTCTTAACCCAGATAAATCTGGAGTCCTTTATAAGCAGAAGAAATTCAGACATAGACAAAGAAAGCCATGGGGAGATGCCAGAAGCCAGAAGTCAGCAGGAACCTGGAAGAGAAAGGAGAGGGTATCACTATGTGATGGGAAAGCCAAGGAACCCAGGGCTTGCAGACTAGCCAGAATGCTGCTGGCCAGGGGAGGAAGCAAACCTTCTAGACCATGCCTTGATTTGGATTTCTGGCCTTTGAAACCATGAGTCAATAAATTCCCAGTGTTTAAGCCAACCAATTGAGTGGTATTTGTCATAGCAGCCTAAGAAACTAAGATACAAGGAAATTCACTTTCATCTGCATCCTTATATAGATTGAACTTGATTTACATATTATTAGAACTATACTACTTTACAGGCCATAATTATTCAACCAGGAACCCTAACCTCATGCTGCAATATCAGTAACTTTTCACTGAAGCCATAAGAAGACACTTGTAAAAATACAAAATTAAAATTGTTTCTGATTATTTTAGCTAAGCAGCACAATTCTACAAGGCAACATAGATCCTTTCCTTCAAACTTCATAAAGGTGTAAAATCTTTTATTTCTTGATTAGTTACTTAACATAGAATCTTGAAGATTAATTTAGAGGCCAGATGCCCACAGTGTTTTCCCCACCTTTGTTTGAACACCTCTAGTGCCCGGGAGCTTACAATCTCTAGAGGGAGTGAGTCCATTCTATGGTTGTTGGATGGCAAAATTACTGGAAGTTTCTTTTTTACATTAAGATGAAATGTGCTTCCCCATAAAGTCTACAAAATGGTCCTGGTTTATGAAACTTTTTGAGGCATCTAGAATATGAATAATTGGAAACATTAGTAACTGAGGGCTTCTGTAACCCCTAATTCTTTGTAGCTAATTGCTTTATTTTGTTAGGCTGCTGGAAGCAATATATCATCAAATGGGTTGGCTTTTAACAATGGGAATTTATAAGCTTACAAGCTTACAGTTTTGAGGCCATGAAAATGCCCAAATCAAAGCATCATTAAGTCCATCTGCCAGAGAATGGATGTAGCTCAAGTGTTTGAGCGCCTGCTTCCCATGTACGAGGTCCTGGGTGCAATCAGCTGCCAACAGTCCTGGACTCTTCTGTCATCCTTCTCTTCTGGGTCCTGTTGCTTTCAACTTCTTGCTTCTGTAGCTTTCTCTATGCCTCTCTGTATTGATCCTGTTTATAAAAGACTTCAGTAAGAGGATTAATACCCACCCTGGACTAAATCTTAACTGAAATAACCTCATTAAAAATGTCCTACTTACAATAGGTTACCCCCACAGGAATGGATTATCTTTAAGAACTTGATTTTCTGGGATGTGTATAGTTCTAAACCACCACACCAATCAATTTATCCTATCCCCTTTGACTAATACTATTTACCTAATTTTAGTGCTATAGAATATCAAGTCCTATAAATTATACAACTACTGAAAAGAAAGGTTTAGCCTTAGAACAATTTGTGGAAAGCTATTCATTCCTGAAAGCAGGAATAATTAACAATAGCATCAATGTGACTAACCATCAGTTATGAATTTATATGGATACATAATTATTAGCAATATCAAATCTAGAGAAGTAGTTATGAAAATGATTTATGTAGCCATTTCTTAAAAATTAGGACAAAACTTTCATTTTGTGCAAAGCTTATTTTCTTAAAAATCTCTATCCTATCTCCAATTATCTTTAAAAAGAATATATTGACTTCTTCATGATTTAGTCTGTGTCATTTTTCATCATGAAACTCATTGTTCAATGCTACTGGCATAAAAATATTCATACTGGCCATGTTGCTCAATTCCTTGCCATGGATTGAAAGGTCAGCTTTAAAATATGCATAATAAATTCAAGGGCTAAAAGCTATCCCAACAACTTTCTGCACTATTTCTTCTTATATCATTATTCATGTAGGCCTTCCTGAATTTTAAGACATTCAAATAAAAGAGCAAAATGTGTGGACCCTTGGGGCCTAGGAAATATTTTTCATGAATAGGGAACTAAAGGTAATGCAAATGGCATTTCTTAAATTAATGAAGTTGATATAGGAGAGAGAGAGAGAAGTGAAAGGAGAATCAATAGACACTAAAGTATTTCCTATAGTACCAAAAAGTAAAACTTCTAAATTATTCTATAAAATCCCTTATTCTATAAAATCCCTTACTCTATGCCTGACACATGTTTGGTTCCCTGGTCATAGTGGTTAAAAGCATCATTTTTGAGATTACTATTTTTAAAATTTCATGACTGGTGGCACTAAAATTGTTAGGGTTATCCAGCAGGTTGTGATGGGACAAGGCATGGGAATTTATATAGTGGATAGGTGAGTAAATAGTGTTACAAAGAAAGCTTCTTCATTCATTCTACTAGTATTTGTTGAGTTACTATTTATGTGGTGTAGCACTTATATATTGTTTGTGAATTCCAAAAATAGATATTGGATTATGTTTGTAAACTGGTCTGTGCCTCAGGGCATATTAGATTATATTGGATTCAAAGCTTTCACTTTCACTTGATTAAATAATGATTGAGGTTTTGATTGGGCCATGTCAGTAGGACGTTGAGTCCCCACCCCCTTGGTGGGTGGGGACTCACAGAGGAACCATACCGCAGAGAAGGAAGTTTGGAGTTTTTGAAATGGAACCCGGGGAAGTAAGCATACAGAGGAGCTTGGTCGTGAGGAAAGAGAAAAGGCCCTGGGAAGAGAAACAAGCTGTTTGCCCGATAGTCTACAGCTGGCATTGTGGAGATAGCAGAGGAGCTGAGCCCAGAGAGAAGCAAGCCCTGGGAAGAGAGGAACCCAGGAAGCCTGAACCCTCACAGATGTCGGCAGCCATTTTGCTCCAACACGTGGCAAAAGACTTTGGTGAGGGAAGTAACTTATGCTTTATGGCCTGGTAACTGTAAGCTTCTACCCCAAATAAATACCCTTTATAAAAGCCAACCGATTTCTGGTATTTTGCATTAGCACTCTTTGGCTGACTAATACAGGTGGTAATAAAAGTAGATGAAGATAAGTTTATTGGATAAGATAGGTTTTTGGATAACAAACTAATTCTTTTGTGGCATTAACAATTTTTTTTTTATTGTGAATAAAAATAAAAAATTTTCACAATACATACCAATATTTGTAAGATATATAAATACATATGCATATATGTGCATTTGCTTACATATGTTATTTATATATATATATATATATATATATTTTTTTTTTAAAGGTGCTTAGATTACCTAATTATTACTCAGAAATTACAGGGATTCCCATGTTCCCCACCTCCCACACCTCCCACAACATCCCACACCAACATCCTTCATCAGTGTGGCACATCACCCGCAATGGATATACAGATCTTGGGGCCTTGCCACCAAGCATAGACCACATTTCACATCATAGACCACCCTCTCTCCCACACAGTTCTGCGTGGTATATGCTGATGCAAAATGGCCTACATCTGTCGCCGCAGCGCCACTCAGGACAACCCCCAAGTCCCGAAAAAGTTTGTGTTTTAAATTGCTAAAGGTTGCCAATGCAATGTACCAGAAATGGGTTGGCTTCTACAATGGTAATTTATTAGGTTAAAAGCTTACAGTTTTGAGGCTGTGAAAATGTCCAAATAAGAAATCATCTGAGATGCTATCTCACCAAAGGCCAGTTGCCGAGGATCCTGGACTCCTGCCACAGAGCAAGACATAATGGCAGCGTCTGCCGGTCTGGGTCTCTGCCTTCTCCTCCAGGCCTCCTTACTAGTTCTGCTTAAGGCTGCTCAGTCTGTGGCGTTCCTCTCTCCTGAGTTTGTTTATTTCAACTTTTGGAGGCTTCTGTTTATCACTGGTGCTTTTCCTGTGTCTGTAGCTTTTTATCCCTCCATTTATAAAGAACTCCAGTGAAAGGATTAAGACCGAACCTGGGCTACACCCTACTGGAACAATCTAATCAAATCCTTAACTGATTTAATCTAATCAAAGGTTCACAGTATTAGTTATTCATTCAATAGAGAATACCGAATCAAAACACAAATAATGAGGTTTAGTGTGAGTAATTCAGTTGGAGATAGCATACAATTTTTATTATAATCTTAGTCTCCTTAGGGTAATTTTATATGCATATTAAAGGCATAAAATATGTGAAACAATTATTGAAAGTACATATAAAGAAATTATCAGAATTAAATGCCATAGTCTCAGTGTTTAAAAATACCATGTACTATTGTCTGTAGTCCACTTCAACTCATGATAAACAAGTTAATATCTTGAAGCTTCAACCACCACCAAAATCACTGTTGTACAGTTTAGATTACCCTCTAGCTTTCTTTCAACAGGAAAGTTTTCGGTCTTTTTCTATTGAGTACAATGTTAACTGTGGGTTTAACCACCGTAAACTACCCCTTTCAGCCACATTCACAGTTTGAAATTGATAGTGTTCGTTATCCTCACTATAATGTGTTACCATCAACTTTATTTCCATACATTTACAGTCCACCTTATTAAACATTCTATATACATTCAGCATCAGCTCCCCTTTCTCAACACACATTCCATCTCCTAGTAAACTGTACTCTATAGTTTAACTCTATGAGTTTACTCATCTTATTTAGTTCATATTAGTGAGACCATACAATATCTGTCCTTTTGTGTCTGGCATATTTCACTCAACATAATGTCCTCAAGGTTCATCCATATTGTCATATGCATCCCCACTTCACTTCTTCATACAGCGGAATACTTTTCCATTGTATGTATATACCACATTTTGTTCATCCATTCTTCAGTTGATGGACACTTGGGTTGTTTCCATCTTTTAGCAATTGTGAATAATGCTGCTATGAACACCAGTGTGCAATTGTCTGTTCGCATCCCTGCTTTCAGTTCTTCTGAATATATTCCCAGTAGTGGGATTGCCAGTTCATACGGCAGTTCTATATTTAGCTTCTTCACGAACTGCCACGCTGTCTTCCACAGAGGCTGTGCCATTTTACACTCCCACCAATAGTGAAGGAGTGTTCCTATTTCTCCACGTCCTCTCCAGCAGTTTTTTTTTTTTAATTTTTTTTTAATGGCCAGCTTTAAGGTATGAAATGATGTCTCATTATGGTTTTGATCTGCATTTCTCTAATAACTAGTGATGTTCAGCTTCTTTTCATGTTCTTTTTAGCCATTTGTATTTCTTCTTTGGAAAAATGTCTGTTCAACTCTTTTGCACCATTTTTAATTGGGTTGCTTGTCTTTTTATCATTGAGTTGTATGAACTCTTTATATTACACGGAGATCAAACCCTTACTGGATATGTGGTTTCTGAAAATTTTCTACCATTGAGTAGGCTGCCTTTTCATCTTATTAAGAAAGTCATTTGAAACATGAAAGTGATTAAGGAGGCCCCATTTATCTATTTTTTCTTTCATTGCTCATGCTTTAGGTGAAAGATTTAAGAAACTACCTCCTACCACAATATCTTCAAGATCTTTCCCTACATTTTCTGCAGGGAGTTTTATGGTTCTAGCCTTTCTATTTAGGTCCTTGACCCATTTAGAGTTAATTTTTGTATAAATTGTGAGATAGGGGTCTTTTTTTTCTTTCTTTTACCTCTCAATATCCAGTACTCCCAGCACCATTTGTTGAATAGACTGGTCTGACCCAGCTGAGAAGGTTTGACAGCCTAGTCAAAAATCACTTGACCGTAGATGTGAAGGCCTATTTCTGAATTCTCAATTCCATTGGTCAATATTTCTATCTTTATGCCGGTACCATGCTGTTTTTATATGCTTTAATGTCAACTTTGCTTTTTAAAGATATTTTTGGCTATTTGGGGCCCCTTTCCCTTCCAAATAAATTTGATAATTGGCTTTTCCATTTCTGTAAAAAAGGCTGTTGGAATTTTTTATTGGAGTTGTGTTGAATCTGCAAATCAGTTTGGGTAGAATTGACATCTTAATGATATTTAGTCTTCCAGTCCATGGGCATGGAATGTCCTTCCATATATTTAGGTCTTGTTTGGATTCTTTTGGCAATATTTTCTAGTTTTCTGAATCTAGGTCTTTTATGTCCTTGATTAAGTTTGTTCCTAAATATTTGATTCTTTTAGTCAATAATGTAAATGGAATTTTTTTTCTGATTTCCTCCTCAGGTTGCTCACCAGTGTTGTATGGAGATGCTACTGATTTTTGCATATTAATCTTGTATCCCGACATATGCTGAAATTGTCTATTAGTTCGCGTAGCTTTGTTGTGGATTTTTTGGGATTTTCTAGGTATAGGATAATAACATTAACAAATAGCTTAGGTTTTACTTCTTCCTTTCCTATTTGGGTGCCTTTTATTTCTTTTTCTTGCCTAACTGCTCTAGCTAGAACTTCTAGCACAATAGTGAATAACAGTGGTGACAGTCGGCAACCTTGTCTTGTTCCCATCTCAACAGGAAAGCTTTCGGTCTTTTTCTGTTGAGTACAATGTTAACTGTGGGTTTTTCATATATGCACTTTACCATGTTGGGAAAGTTTCCTTCTATTCCTATATTTTGAAATGTTTTTTTATCAAGAAAGGATGCTTTATTTTATTAAATGCCTTTTCTGCTTCAATCTATGATCATGTGATTTTCTTCAATTTATTGATGTGATGTATTACACTAATTGATCTTCTTGTGTTGAACCACCTTTGCATACTTGGAATAAAACCAACTTGATCATGGTGTATAATTCTTTTAATGTGATTTTGGATTTGGGTTAGCATTTTTTTTGTTTTTAAAGATTTTTGCAGCTATATTCTTAGAGAAAATAGTCTGTATATTTTCTTTTATCTTAGTATCTTTATCTGACTTGGTATTAGGGTGATGTTGGCTTCTTAGACTGAGTTTGGTAGTATTCCCTCCTGTTCAATTTTTTGGAAGAGTTTGAGCAAGATTGGTATTAGATCTTCTTTGAATGATTGGTAGATTTCACCTGTGAAACTATCTGGTCTTGAGCTTTTCATTTTGGGAAGATTTTTGATGAATGCTTCAATCTCTTTACTTGTGATTTGTTTGTTGAGGACTTTTATTGCTTCTAGGGACAGTGTAGGTTGTGTGTTTCTAGAAATTTGTCCATTTTGTCTACATTGTCTACATTTGTTCATATATCTTCTTATGATCTCTTTTATTTCTGTCGGGTCAGTGATAATGTCCCCCCTATCATTTCTGATTTTATTTATTTGTTTCTTTTATTCTTCAGTCAAGCTAATTGTTTGTCAGTGCTGTTGATCGTCTTGAAGAATCAACTTTTGGTTTTGTTGAGTCTCTGTTTTTTTTGTTCTCAATTTCATTTATTTTTGCTCTAATCTTTGTTATTTCTCTCCTTCCTCTTGCTTTGGGGTTAGTTTGAAGTTCTTTTTCTAGTTCATCCTGTGTGCAGTTATGACTTTGGTTTTAGCTCTTTCTTCTTTTTTAGCATAAGCATTGTAGTCTATAAACTTCCCTCTCAGAACTTTGCTGTATCCATAGAGGTTTTGATATGTTGTGTTCTTGTTTTCATTCATCTCAAGATATTCAATGATTTTTCTTGCAATCACTTCTTTGACCCACTGATTATTTAAGAGTGTGTTGTTTAATCTGCATACATTTGTGAATTTTCCATTTTCCCACCTACTATTGATTTCCAGCTTCATTCCATTATGACCAGAGAAAGTGTTTTGTATAATTTCAACCTTCTTAAATGTATTGAGACTCAACATGTGGTCTAGCCTGGAGAAGCATCCATGAGCACTTGAGAAGAATGTATATATCCTGCTGTTTTGGGGTGTAAAGCTCTATACATGTCTGTTAAATCTAGTTCATTTATTATGTTATTGAAGTTCTTTGTTTCCTTGTTATCTTAATTATCCTCTGTCCAGATGTTCTATCTAGTGCTGATAATAGTGTATTGAAGTCTGCAGCGATTATCGTAGACACGTCATTTTTCCCTTCAGTTTTGCCAATTTGTGCCTCATGTATTTTTGGGCACCCAGGCTCGGTGCATAAATATTTATGATTGTTATTTATTCTTGGCAAATTGCCCTTTTTATTAATATATTATGACCTTCTTCATCTCTTATAACAGTTTTGCATTTAAACTCTATTTTGTCTGATATTAGTATTTCTACTCCAGATCTTTTTTGATTACCATTTGCATGGAATATCTTTTTCGGACCTATCACCTTCAGGCTGTGTCCTTGCATATACAGATGGCTCAGATTTTTAAATCTATTCTGTCTATGTCCTTTGATTTGGGAGTTCAATCCATTAATATTCAGTTTTATTACTGTAAAGACATTACTTAGTCCATTTTATCCTTTGGCTTTCTGTTGCCATATCTTACTATTGTCTGTCTTTTTACCCTTTTAGTTACCCTTACTAATAATTTTCATTTCTACACTCTTCTCCAAGTTTTTTCCCTTGTCTTTTCCTTTCAGGCTTTAGCACTCCATTTAGTATCTCTTGTGAATCCAGTCTTTTGGTAACAAACTCTCAGTTTTTGTTTGTTTGTGAAGACTTTAAACTCGCCCTCATTTTTGAAGGACAGTTTTGCCAGATGAAGATTTCTTAGCTGGCAGTTTTTCTCTGTCAGTACATGTGATGGTTAGGCTAATGTGTCAACTTGGCCAGGTAATGGTGCTAAGTGTTTGGTCAAGCAAGCACTAGGCTAATTGTAATACTAGGGGATTTCATGGACTTTAATCATCAGTAAGTTTATTGCATAGATAGCTGATAACATCTACAATCAACTGAGATTGCTGTCAACAATGAGTGATGTCTCATCCAATCAGTTGAAGGCCTTTAGCATTCAGAATAAGAATTCCCATCTCTATTTCAGACAGCCAGTGTTTACTGGCATGCTTCAGAGTCCCTGGCTTGCAATTTGCCCTACAGAATTTGGACTTGTGCATCCCCACAGTTGTGAGAGAATTTTATAAAATTTCATACTATTTACAGATATCTACTGTCAGGTCTCTTTCCCTAGAGATCCCCAACTAATACAGTACCTTAAATATATCATACCACTGCCTTCTCACCTCCATGGTTTCTGATGAGAGATCAGCACTTAGTTTTATTAAGGTTCCCTTGTATGTGATGCATTCCTTTTCTCTTACTTCTTTCAGAATCCTCTATCTCTGACATTTGACATTCTGAAAAGTAGGTTTCTGGCATAGGTCTATTTAGATTTATTAGTTGGGGCATTGTCCTTCTTGGATACTGATATTTATGTCTTTCATAAGGGTTGGGAAGTTTTTGATCATTATTTCCTCAAATATTCTTTCTGTCCACTTCTCCATTCTCTTCTCCTTCTGGGACACCTGTAACATGTTTGTGCCTTTTGTGTTGTCTTTCAATTCCCTGAGACCTTGTTCTCTTTTCTCCATTCTTTTCTCTTTCTCATCTTCTGACTTTTCAAGTTCAGATGCTCTGTCTTCTAATTCACTACTTCTGTCCTCAGCCAACTCAAATCTGCTGTTTTATGCCTCTAATGTATTTTTAATCTCATCCATTGTGTCTTTTATTCCCATAAGCTCTGTTACTTTTCTTTGCAGGCCTTCAAATTGTTCTTTATGTTCACCCAGTGTCTTCTTAATGTCCTTTACCTCTTTAGTTATATTTTCCATCAACACCTTGATTTAGGAGATTTGTGTGTAGATCCTTGATTAGTTGTTACATCCCGTGTCTCATCAAGAATTTTGGTTTGTTCCCTTGGCTGTGCTATGTCTTCATGCTTCTTAGTATAGCTTGTAAAATTTTGGTGATATCTAGGCATCTGGTTATGTTGGTGAATTTTCCTGATAGTCAATTGCTTTCTCTTGCCTAGAGGTTTTGTTTCATGGCTCTTTTTTGATTTTTTATTCAACTTATACTAAATCTTTAAAATTGCTCAGCTTACATTATCAAAACAGGGTCAGGGATCCAGTAATAAGGCACAGTCCAGATCAAGCTTTTCTATTAAATGAGTGTAGAGACTAGGCCAAGGCAAAAGTGAAGGGAACTCCTAAACGATTTCTGTGCATGCATCATCTTGAGCATGTACTCATGGCCCTGTGAATTCCCATTTACATGGATATGAATGTACTCTTTTCCAAAGGAAACTGCACTTCTTCCTGGTCTCAGATATAATGCACTATGTCAAGAATATTTTGTTCCAGACAGCTGAAACTTGATTGTTCTCCTACAGCATTCTGCAGGAGAGCTCTGTGCGCTGCTTCTAGGTGTAGGGCAAATTCTGGGATGGCAAGCCAGAGACGTGTCCTGTTTCAGTCCCTCAGGCCATCACCAGACACAGCAGCATAGACATACATGCACCCCGTATGTATATGAGGGTTACTCATTCCCTTTGGAACCAGGACCAGTGACATGCACTGGAACTGTGGGTCAGCTCTGTGCTGACCTGGTGCAGGGATAGGGCATGGGCCAGCAAGTGCACTACAAGGAAGTTTTCCTATCATTTTTTTTTTAGCCTACCATTTTTAAGTTGCCTTTTTCTTGACTTAATGCTTTCCCTGTTATTCCAATCCTTCAACTGTTCTGCAGCTTTAACAAAATGTTTCTGCCAGTTCTTGTTGTTTAAAACTTCTATGGGGGCATGGAGTCTTGGAGTGCCTCACTCCACCATCCTGATAGGGGTGGGCCTTCGCTAGATGTGTGTGGTAGAAAGTATATACAGTAGATTCCCTCATTATTAGCATATTGTGTATTTGTGAATTTGCTTACTTGCTAACATTATTTGCACCCTAAATACTTGTGGTACTTTTGCAGTCATTCATGGACACATACAGGGTGGTGAAAATTTTGAATTGCCAATGCACACGTTCCTAGCTGAGGTCAAACAATGTGATGCTCTGCCTTGTTTCAGCTCTCCTCCTGTAAACAGATGTTATTTTTGTGGTCTAATGCCACATCTTTTGCATTTTGTGCTTTTTGTTAATGATTTTACTGTTTAAAATAGCCTCAAGTATAATGCTAAAGGGCTGTCTAGTGTTACTTAACGCGTGAAGGATGTGATATGCTTTATGGAGAAAATACAGGTGTTAGAGAAACTTCATTAAGACATGAGTTATAGTGCTGTTGGCTATGAGCTCAATGGTAATGAATCAACAATATATAATAAATAAGGTGTCTTTAAACAGAAACACACATTAAACAAGGTTATGTATTCATTGGTTGATGAAAAATGTTGTGACTAGAGCAGGGGTTCTTAACCTTTTTTGTTCCACTGATCCCTTTGCCAGTCAGGTGAGAACCATGGACGCCTTTCTAAGTCCTCACTATACTGTGTATTATTTAATAAATATATCACACCTGCACTAACATGTCCCCACAAGAAATTTTTTTTTGAATTTCTATTAATTCAAAAGAGGCACACAGGAACCTAACCCCACATTTCCCCTAGAAACAGTGGTTCAGTATTTGCTAATTCAGTGTTTGTGTTGACTTTATAGACTATAACTACTGTGAATAATGAGAGTTGGCTGGAACACCAGGTCTATACAATCTAGAATTAGGACATTTATCTCTAGAATTGAATAATTCAAGGGCAATTTTAGCATATACTTTAAAGCTTGGATAGATAGGGATCAATATGGATCTATGGAAGGGAAAGAACAATAATTTTCAAGGACTCAGGTAGTCATGCAATATATACCTTGGGCAGGGTTACAAGTGGGGTGGTTAACTGATGTACCAGTGGGAGGTACTACACAAATATTTACTGCACAACTGCTACAGACAAGGCCCTATTTCAAGAGCAGGGGATATAAGATAACAAAGTGCATGCTCCCAAGGGATTTATAATCTAACAGAGGATTCATAATATTAACCAACTAAGCATAGAATTAATTATACCATCAGATGGGACCCTCTGTTAATTTCCTACAGAGCTTTACACTCAAAATTTCCCATATGTATTCAAAAATATAACCAGCTATTAAATATTCACTAGTTTTTAAGTTTTAAAGGTATTTTTAAAGGACTATTTCAGGTGTGATTCATTACCTTACTTTTCTTTTATCAATTCCTTTTGACTATTCGTTAAATACCCTTTTTAACATTTGGACTAACTCAGTATTTTATATATTTCTTGCTTCTCAGGAGCTAGTTATGGGTCTGTTATGAGAAATTTCTTATTTCTTCATTATAGATGAACTCAGGGTCCTGTTTATATTTTTCCAGTCACTTGCAATGATGGCATTAGTTTTTCTTTTTCTTTTGCTGTATACAAAGGTCTTGCTTTCAATGGTAGAAATAAGTGCACAAGGAACAGTTACTTGGATCTGTTTATTTATCCATTACCTGTAAAGAAGAATGATGCTGCCATGACCTCTTTCCTGGATTGTAACTGTTAACTGTTTTGTGTACAGTAGTAAAATTACACAATAGTGCTGGGCCTCTGGGGAGGCAAAGCCAATGGAGAATAATTGAGAATGGCTTCCTGGAGAAATATTTTGAGATGGATTCTGTGGCTTAGGCTGGAGCTCATCAGAAAGGAAAACTATGGTTGATTTAACTAAAATGTGCTATGGGCAAGGACATGTATATGCCAGGAAATTTCCATTCCATATATACTGAACCCAAGGAATGGCTTGACCTTGTAGCTTCAATTTTAATATATTCACAGGTATAAGGATCATTTATTTCATTCTGAATAGAATGCTCTAGACACCATTTAAATACTCCCTAATGGAGTAGTTGATTTTATTAACATTCCCAAATAGTATCACATTCAGTGTCCTGATATTGGGAGGAGTTTCCTCTTAATACACATAAGAAAAAAAAACTATTATTATTAAATAATGAAGGTTGTGAAACAAAGACTGAGAACAAGAGTAGAAAAATATTCTGTGTGAGACGTTGAGGAATTTATGAGGCAAATAAGTTGAAGTTGCTCAAGTGTCCTGGTTTCTTAACAACTTATTTAAATCATCTAAAGTACAAAGCATATTGTTTACTTTAAAGATGGAATATATTAATCCTTTGAGAAAGTATAAAAAAAAAATTGCTCATATTGCACTAATAATGCATGCTCAATGCAGAACCCTTGCAGGGGGAATAAAGGAAAAGCCCAAACACGCACATTTTGAAAAATCTCTTTATGGCTGTTGCTTTTCCTATTAGGTGTGTTTTTCAATTTAGAATAAGTTTCTGGGTGTTCCTCAACTTAGAATACACTGCATATTTCATGTTTATGTGTTTGTGTGCCAGGTCACATTGTAAAATATTTCTTAGTCATGGTCAATATGGCTTGAAAGTCACCATTCAGACCACCCCCCCATCCCCCTTTTATTCACAGAGTGTTAGGGTAGAGAATAGATTCTTACTGCTTGGTGACTTGTCATATGTCATCAGGTTCAGTCGCATCAAATCCATGTAATACTTTATTTTGATAGTTCAAGTAAAGCACTGGAAGGTATGAATTTCCACATGAGTAGTAGGCACAGTCTGTTTAAAATGCATTCTACACACAGAAGCATGACACAAAAGCTTTAGCATTTGACTTTTTGAATACCCAGGCTGTCAATTTCACCTCCTCCTTGCTGATTGATCCTCTGTAACCAATGAAATGGCCCTAGTTCCCTTCCTAAGAGAAAAGAGCTGTTTCTCTGTTTAGGTTTCTTAGCAGAAATTAAGGAATGAAGACATTACTCTGCTAGACCCGCCCCCTCCCTCCACCCTCAATTCCTTAGACAACACATATCCCTTATTACATCACTTGTGACTCCAATCGATAGCAGCAGCCATTTTCTGGCTTCCCCTGCTGTCTAAAGAGAATACATTTTCATTAATAAGTGATTTAGGTAGCCAGATGCCATTGATGAGTGACTGACATCAGATTAATAAAAGCTAGAAATCTGAATGTAAAGAAGAAACTTACTGGAGTCAAAAGAGTCAGGGAGCAGAGGCCACTTTCCTAGTCAAGTCAGTACCCAGTTTCGCTTTTATAACTACAAGCTGGAGGTCAGGAACTGAGTTGAAAAGCAGCAAGGTAATAGGAACTGCCTGACAGCACTTAGTTTATTGGATGCACCTGAGATCTCTCTGCCTGCAGACTCATTATAATTAAATAATAAAGGATTCATGTTTAAATGATATAAGGAAACACATATAGAAGAACTGTACTTAGGTAGTTTTAAAGTAACGGAAGGGAGTCAATTAATAAGACCAGTACCTAATTCTTTAGTAGCCTGGCAGGAACCAGGAGAGGTGGCCTATAATTTTGAAGCTTCCATGGGCCTCTAAATGACTACAGCATGATCCATAAGTCATAGTGTGGGGGTAACTCTCAATGCTTTCTGTCTCTTTCCCCCGCCTCAATTCTTAGTAAGCTTCAGCAAACTATATCTCTTTTGATAAGTACTCACTTAGTAATATTGGTAAAATTTTCAGGGTAAATAGGACATGGAAATGTTTATAGTAAAATTTTAAAATAATGAACATATTTGTTTCATATGTTGTGGATATATTTCTAGTAAGGAATATATTAATCATTTTAAGAAACTCAAGATGGAAATATGGCTGGGCCTCAAATAAGTGAATTAGAAAGTAAAAACAAGTGCTGGGGAACGCCCTGGCCACTTTCTATTGGTTAATGTATTGTTTTTCTGTGGGAGGTTTAGAGTTAATTCAGGAGCGAAAGCTTGACTGACCTGCCTTCCTCACAGTTGTTTTTGTGGTCAATGGGAAGTTGGTCAGTGTATGTGTAGAAGTTCTGGCTCTGCCCTTGAGCTGAGAAGAATGTCGAAGGGCCTAAAATTGCCCATTCCACTACTACAGCATTGAACTGCAGCTCTCACCTGTGCTCTGATCCTCTCTCCCCAGGGTTCTTCCTCCATTAATTTTCTTCACTTTCTCCACTGTAGCAGATATTTCTCTTTCTCTATTGGCTCTTTTTTCACCAGCATAGAAATATCCTAGAAAGCAATATTTTTTCCTTTCCTTCCTTTCTAAAGACTACAAGGTAAACAAACTGGTGTGTTCTATATAATCTCCATTTTGTAGATGCAGTGTATAGAGAAATTAAGTGTAAATACCTGGCACATGTGATATAGAGAGTACCTTCCATGGACAGAGATTAGAGAAGGTACTAATAGTATTGGATTGCTCTTGGAATTCAGATGAGTAAAGTACTGCAAATATTAATCATCTTTTGGACAAAACGTTTTTCATATGGAAACAATGAGAGGTTGTTTGTAATGGAATATAGTAAAGAAAACAGATTTTCTTACAAACTGACCACAGACTTGCCATTGATAACTAAAATATTTTTATTTAACATCCAGATTTCAATCTCACATGTATGTGCATAAAATAATTTTTAAAAAATAAGAAACTGTTGAGAATTGTATGCTAGTTCTACTGATCCCCTTTTCATTTTCTAATTATAATCTAAGCCTCACACTATCCTTTCATAATTCAATTTTTCAGCACCAAGAAAAAAAAACAGCTGCTGGTCCCTTTCTTTACAGTAATATAGGGATTGTGTGTACATAAAACACGTTGGGCAGGTTCAGGTTTAAATCATTGTTTGTATGGCAACATTTGGTTTAGTAAATATACAGTAAAGGGTAAAGTCTAATGAAGAGGTTCCTTTATAAAAGAAACTTGAATATATTCAGCGGACTAGGATGTTTAATCTGGCTGTGTCAGGAATCATGTGCATTATCTGCCTTAAAACTGCCAAGTGCCAGTATTTACAATTTGAGGGAAGGAACCTCAGATAACCCTCCCATTTTACAGATGAGGAAAGGGTTTCTGGGAACCCCATCTAGTTTTAACACCCCAAACTAGAAGGAATTTTTTTTTTTCAGTAAAAGGTGATATAATTTATATAGAGAAATATAACATTAAAAGACATTCAGAAGTAGCCCTAGTTAAAAGCATGGATGGGCAGCAGGGGCGAGTGATGTGCTAGACTCCAAAAGGAGTTTTATCAGCTCCAAAATTAAAAACAATTTTCTAGGATAAAAGGAATGATTGACAGCACAAGAATAATCAGTAATGAATTTTAAAAGGAATGATTCACATTAGTTTCCAACTAAAAGCAATAGAGCTTATTTACTTTCCTAACAAATAATGATTTTTGCCTCACTGTAAAATTCAGATCTGTCATTTATAATGTTACCTGGGTTATCTATACATTAACATCTTTAAAATGAGTGGGCTTCCCAGGGAGGTAAACTGTTCTTTTTGAGCAATAAAACACTGGTGATGAGGTAAGGTAGAGGCACACCTATGGATGCCAGTCGATAGGTTAGTTTTTGATGGCCATAGTCCAGAGGAGCGGCTGGTCAGTTTCCACAGTCACTACCCCGGATCCATCGTAGGTATTAGAAGTACTGACCAATATTCCAAAGCCAAGCACATGATTTGCTGTAAGAAAAAAAAGAAAAAAAAAAAAGATTAGTGAGAACCTTTCTTCAGTGTAGAACGACTGTTAACCATTGACAGAGTTACTGTTTGACAGTTTCTACACTGTCCCTCATTTGTTGTCTAAACTTCACTACTATAAGGTCCTTTAGGGTAGACTATGTATCCCCAGGGCCTGTCACATGAAAGTAAATCATATCTTAGGCATAGTAGATGATCATTTAACAAATAGTTATTGAGCCATACTGTGCCCACAACATCTCATTGACAGTCATGTGGCCAAAGAAAAGTTCAACAAGGAAATCTAATTCTTGGTTAACCAAATAAAAATAATCAAACAAAATTTAATGAGGTAACTTATATACTGTAATATATAAGAGTCTGGAGCTCTAACACCAGAGGGCAAGTCCAAACATAATATCTGTAAGCATGGGTTTCTTATCTCTAAAGGTAGATAATAGCACATACTTCCTAAAAGTTGTAAAAATTCAATGAGATAATGTTTGAAAAAGGCTTAACATACAACTTTGTAAAGGGTGAGCTCTCAGTAAATGTCCATCCATCCTTATGATTACCATCACTGCACTCTGGGGCTGGTTTCTTTCAATGAAGGAGTTTATTTTTATCAGAATATTATCTTCCAGTTTCACACTTATGTGTTACCACACTAGGACAGTATTAAACAATTTATTATTTTATTTTACTTTTAAATATTTTATGATGGTAACATATATATAACATAAAACTTGCCGTTTTAACCATTTTTAACTGTGTAATTCAGTGGCATTAATTACATTTATAATGTTGTGCTACCATCATCAATTACCAAAATCTTTTCATCACCACACAGAGAAAGTTTGCACCTATTAAACAATAGCTCCCCAACCTCCACTCTGCTCAGCCCCTGGTAACCTCTAATCTTTCTGTCCATGTATTTTCTTATTCCAGATATTTGATATAAATGGAATCATATAATTTTTGTCCTTTTGTGTTTGGATTACTTCACTTAGTGTAATTAGACAATTTATTTTTATTTCAAAAAAAATCACACTCAGAATAAAACTGGCATGGCAGAATAAGGCTGTTATGGGTTGAATTGTGTCTCCGGCAAACTCCCATTACTAGAATGTGATCTTATTTGGAAGTTTTGACCTTATTCTATCTTCTTGAAGATGGAATTACTTAAGATGAAGTCATACTGGAGTCGGGTGGGCCCTTAATCCAATATGACTGGTACCCTTATAAGAGGAAGAGAGATGCAGACACACAGGGAAGGCCAGTGAAGACAGAGGCACTGGCTGGAGCCATGTATCTATAAGCTCAGGAACACTAAGATTGCTGGCAAACAGAAGCTGGAAGAGGCAAGGAAGGATTCTCCCTACAGGTTGCTGAGGGAGCATGGCTCTGCCAAGAACTTGATTTTGGCCTTGTAGCCTCCAGACTGAGACAAATTTATGTTATTTTAAGCCACTTAGTTTGTGGCACTTTGGTATTGCAGCCCTAGGAAACAGAGGCCGTCTTAATCTCTCTGAGATTAAGCAGCTTTGAGATGGCACCATGGTGTAGTACGGTTTCTCCGCCTACACTTGTTAGCTTGGCTGGATCAGGTCATTTTACCCAGGAAAACAGTAGTCACTTCGGACTTTGAGACATTAAGGGCTGCAATATGGTTAGACCTCAGGGACCTGGGGTATTTGTCTTGAAGCTGCTTTTGCTTATAAAAAAGAAATACTAGGTTACCATGATCTTATCTCATTTGACAGTGGAGCTAGGGAGGGGGCCACCAATAGGGATTACTGGGAAAGGAAAGCTGATGTCACACTACCACCACCATCATCAGTCAACCTTTGGTTCTGCCACTGTTTTTAAGCCTTTATTTCACATTTGTAAATTAAGGAAAATAGCAGTAACTCCACATAGGGTTGTCATGAAAACTGAATAAGGAAATGCATGCAAAGTATTTTGTTCATTGCCTAGCATATCATAATGCTCAATAAGTGCTCATTCACTGTTCTAAGAATAAAACATCATTTTTTTCTTAAAAGGTTGGAATTACCACAGAACATGGCTTTCTGTAAAAATAATAAACAAAAGACCAAGGTGGTCTTTGAAATGTATAATCTTGAGCAAGTCACCTAAGCTCAGCTGTAAAATGAGGGCAAGAGATAAAAATGCTTTAAACTACTCAATAATCTAAATAATAGCTTAGGAGTTAAATTATATAATTAAATATATTTATAAAATGTATAAACATGTATATACTTATACAAGAATACATATATATTATACGTGTTTGTTTGTGTCTGTCTGTCTGTCTGTCTGTCTGTCTGTCTATCTATCTATCTATCTATCTATCTATCTATCTATCTATCTATCTATCTATCTATCTATCTATCTATCTATCTACTTTCCCCCCCCAGCTAGTTGGCTAAAGTTAATTCCTAGGCACAGAATGGTAACCTCACTTCTCTTAGCTTCACTTCATCCTCAGGATTCGTGACTGTCCTATAAACATTACTGGATAATATTATTTTCTTTGCTAAACTTCAAAGATAAACAAATGTTGAGGAGCCCAAGTCAGAAGAGATACCTGTTCCTTCTTGCAAAACCTAACTATGGAATCACATAGCTTTGATGAAATAATTATAATCTTCATTTCCCACTAGAGGGAGCTTGTTATCTTTCTGAGGAAATCTTGACAAGGCAATTTAAAAAGTCAGAAATGTTATTACAGCATAACATATACTCTATTACCTCTTTCATGCAATGAGGTTTCTAAAAAATGGTAATATGCACGTAAATTAAACTAACAAATCTAGACAGTATTAAATGCATACAGAGTAGGCTATGATGCTCACAGAGGAATTCACAGCAAAGTCAACTTGGAATTTCTGTCTGAGAAGCCTTGGCTTTTCTTGCCTGGAATGAGGGTGCATAGCATGTATTTTCCTGAGATCCATCCCAGGCCTTGGGGTTCAAGTTCTTCCCAATTATGATCAATGGGAAAGAGATGGCAAGCAAATTGAAAACTTCATTGCAAAGCAATTCCAGTTGAATTTAGAGTGCTTCAATAGGCCTGCCTGACTATTACATTTTAAGATTCTGGAAACTAATTAGATTAAAACCATAGTTTTTATATATTTTTTTAAATTTTTTTTAACCTGGGCTCAAAGGATAAGAACACAAAATTATCTTCTAGTTTGAAGTTGCACGTGAATTCCTTTCTGATTTTCTGAAGGCAGACTATAGACTAGATTATAAGGGATAGGTGCAAGGATAGATACCTCCATTTTACATGTTGGCTTTTCTAAGATCCTGTTGCATTCTAATTAATTCTCAAATGGGCACAAGAAGAAACAAAATTTTATTCTTGTCTTTCCTTAAAAATAGGATTTGATCTGAATGGCTGCTTGTAGTAGAGTAACTGTGGTTACTTGTTCTATGCAAAGCAAAGAGGTAAAAATGTTGCATCTAAATTCTCTATTGTTCAGCCAGCCAAAACATCAGTCAGAAGTTTTGGACAAGTCTTCTGGGGAAGATATGAAGAAGTAATTAGTCTTTCTCCTATCTATAAGAAGTTTTCTGTGTACCAAACTCATGTATTTTATTTCATGATTGACCCTTAAATATTTTAGGGGTAGAGTTTCAATACTAATTCCTGAAAAGAAAATTTTGCTTCTTCTTGTGCCTCTGTCTTCACGTGGCCTTCCCTGTGTGTCTGCGTCTTTTTTCCTCTTATAAGGCACCAGTCATATTGGATTAAGGGCCCACCCAACTCCAGTATGACTTCATCTTAACTAATTCCATCTTTAAGAAGATAGAATAAGGTCAAAACTTCCAAATAAGGTCACATTCTAGTAATGGGAGTTTGGCGGAGACACAATTCAACCCATAACAGCCTTATTCTGCCATGCCAGTTTTATTCTGAGTGTTTGTGATTGTTTTGAAATAAAAATAAATTGTCTAATTACACTAAGTGAAGTAATCCAAACACAAAAGGAGCTCCTTACTCTGCCTCCATCTTGCTGGTTGTCCTTGAGACAATTTTTATGTTCTGGCAGATCAAGCAATTTTAGGTTATATTTATCATACATCATGTCAGAGTAAGGAGCTCCTAGAGTCAGCTCGTGCTACAGGGCAGTTAATAATCACCCAGAGCTATCTAAAGCACCTGTTTGGGGGCTCCAGGAGACCAAAAGAGCATCCTGCAACATCTTTGAAGAAATGGAAGGAGGAGACTGCCCATCTGCAGAGAAGATTCGTAAGTAGAGCACTCCACGTGACTGCGGAGGTTAGTGCCCATCCTCCACTGGCGGCACAAGCCGCCTTGGGAGCTTCTCCACAGCCGCAATTGGAAGCTCCACTTCCCAAGAATGGGGGAAGAAGAGATGGTTGAGTACCAACTTCAGCTACTGATTAGTAAATGTGGTGGGCTAAAGTATAACCCTAAAAACAGCTAAAGTTTGAACCTGTTCAAGTAGGAAAAAGGCCGGTAGCTGCCATTTTGACTCTGCCCCTGGCATGAGGGGAAGCTGGGCTGACTGAAAATCATAGTGCTAGTAGGGACCGGCTTCTTTCACCCAGATTGGCTTGAAGCCCTAGCCTAGGTTCAGCCCCACCTCTAGAAGGGAGGAAGCTGGTGGGCCCTGCACCAGCCTCTGCAGGTAACTGCAGGTACATTTGGCTGGCATAGACTGAATAGTCGGAAGTCTACCGGCGCAACTACAGTCTTTTTGGACCTACACAGCATAGATTGCTGCCTACTGCTGTAGCTCCATCCCCGCCCAAGGCAAGGGAGAAAGGGGTGTAAAGCTTCATCAGTCTCTCTGGGCAACCAAAGTCTAGGCCTACACAACTTGCATTATTACACATGGATGTGGCTCTGTCCCTACCCCTGGCAAAGGAGAAAGTTGGGAGAAGCTTCATTGGTCCCTGGGGCAATGAGGGCAGCTTGAGACTCCACAGCTTACAGCACCAACTACAATCTTGGCTCCTACTACACAACCAGCAAGGAAGAAAGAGCAAGAAAGCCCTAACCTAAAAAGAGAAACTGCACCCGGAATAAATACATCTAGTAAGGCAGATGCCAAGACACCAACAAAAAATTATAATCCACACCAAGAAACAGGAAGATATGGCCCAGTTAAAGGAACAAGATAAGCCTCCAGATGACATGAAGGAGTTGAGACAATCACAGGTGTTCAAACAAATCTTAATAAATTCAGTGAGATGGCTAAAGAGATGAAGGATATTAAGAAGACATTGGATGAGCACAAAGAAGAATTTGAAAGCATACATAGAAAAATAGCATATCTTATGGGAATGAAAGGTACAATAAATGAAATAAAAAATACACTGGAATTATATAATAGCAGATTTGAGAAGACAGGAAGAAAGGATTGGTGAGCCTGAAGAAACGGCCTCTGAAAGGAAACATACAAAAGAACAGAGGAAGAAAAGAATGGAAAAAATTGACCAAGGTCTCAGGGAACTAATTGACAACAAGAGACATGTAAACATATGATTGTCAAGGGTGTCCCAGAAGAAGAAGAGAAGGGAAAAGGGACAGAAGGAAAATTTGAGGAAATAATGGTAGAAAATGCCCCAACCCTATTGAAGGACATCGATATCCATGTCCAAGAAGCACAACGTACTCCCAGTTGAGTAAATCTGAATAGACCAAGTCTGGGACACATTCTAATCAGAATGTTAAATGCCAAAGACAGAATTCTGAGAGCAGCAAAAGAAAAGCAATGCATAACATATAAGGGATACCCAATAAGATTAAGTGCCAATTTCTCATTAGAAACCATGGAGGCAAGACCACAGTGGTATGATATATTTAAGATACTGCAAGAGAAAAACTTCCAGCCAAGAATCTTATATCCGGGAAGATTGTCTTTCAAATATGAGGGTGAGTTTAGAATATTCACAGATAAACAGAAACTGAGAGTGTTTGTAACCAAGAGACTGGCTTTGCAGGAAATAATAAAGGGTGTGCTACAGTCTGCAAAGAAAAGACAGGAGAGAGAGGCTTGGATGAGAGTCTAGAAATGAAGATTTTACCACTGAAAGTCTCAAAAGAGTGGTGAAAATAAAATGACAGATAAAACCCAAAGGTCAAAATGGGTGAAATAAGAACTG
>JAQZBX010031605.1:0-26245 GCA_029593785.1 Cabassous unicinctus
CTTTCTGAAAGCCAGGAACTCTGAAACAAATGTTTCACTAAAATTGCTTTTCCATTATTGATTGTGATTCACTAACATTTCTATCCTTTTTAATGTTTCTCTTAATGCAATGCTGATAGTTACCCTACAGTCTGAAAAATGTTCTCGAGTGAGTCTGTGCCTTTTTCAGGGATGACATTCCATAGCTTTCATCAAATGTTTGTAAGTTGTCACAGACCCTTACACCTTAAGTGCATTAAATAATAGTAGTCTTTAGATGTGCCTTTACTACCTCAGAGAAGATGGTTAAGCAGTCTTTTCTAAATGCAATGATGGCATATTAAAAGGACAAGAAAAGCTTGTAAAATTTTTCAGATCTGATTGATATCTCAGTATTTGAGTTCTATTTGGTCTGGGAGGAGTAGTTGGCAGAATTTAAGTGATGCATGTTAGACAGTTTTAACATAACTTTAACTGTCAAACATATGTAGTCACAGCATTGACTACTGGTGTCAGATACATGCTGTCGTAAATAAGTGGAATTGCATCTTATCCCAGAGATTATAAGGTCAACTGTAGGAAAAGAATGTGTAGTATCACTACTTTCACTTGTTGGGCAACATATGAAATAATTGGCTTGGATGGTGCATGAAAAATGTGTGTGCTTAAACTCAAGTCAACTCAGCTTCTTGAAGTGGTCTTGCTGTATGAGAAGCTCTCAAGAACTGAAAGCGATTGAGAGAACAAATGGTTGAGTTATTACCTCTCTATTTATTCCAGGACATTTGTTATATTTAGTGGAAATAATGGAGGAAGTTGTCGAGTTGACTGCACTATATAAATTTTTTTCTCTCTTCTTTAAAATGCACATAGACATTTAATTTGTATCTGGTTTAATGACACACAGCTTATATAAATAGGAATGATTTGATGGTAGAATAATGTGATTATAATTGACTAATTCTGAATTGTCTGAGGATTTGAACAAATTTTATTCAAATGCAGTTTCAGCTTCATACACAAAACATAAAATACAGATTTTTGAAAAAGGTAGATTGAAAAGGTCATTCTTTGCATACCAAAAGGATTTATCGTAGTGTTTAGATATTTTAAATAGTTTGTGTCAGATCTCAGTTTAAAAATTTATATATAGCTTTTCAGAAACACAATTTATTTTGTTGATTTCCCATTCCATCCTGTTTATATTAAGCCCCTTTTAATAACTTAGGCTAAAATTAAATTAAGCCTGTCTAAAATACCTTCAAGTCATGCTTTGTAAATCTTTGAAATGGTATGTTCTGTGATAAACAATATTGGTATTATAATCCTTGATTCATTTTTCATTATTTTCATGTAAATCTTTACTTTCCTATAAATTTTATCCCTCGATGTATAATGATTATATAGTTTGTCCTTTTGAACTGTCCTTTTTTTTTTTTTTGAAACATTTTGTATGATTAGCTTATTTAAGCCAAATAATTGATTTCTTAAAGATTTAGATTCTTAGAATGGACCATTTTTTATTTTATTGAAAAATTTATGAATATAACAAAAACAGGAAGGAAAAAATATACAAAGTTGAATGAACTCGTCCATAATTCCCATCCTACCACAATGATCATTTTCATTTTTGCGTTGTTTTCTTTTTATTATTTCTCCAAAAGCAAGTCTATTTTATATAATTTTAATTGTGTTTATATTTTTACCCTATATTTTATAATTTCACAATTTAAATTTGAAAGTTGTATGATATTTCATGTTATTTTCTACAATTTACCTAATATTCAAGTTATTGGATATTTAGGTTACTTTTAGACTGTTGCAGCTTAAAGGTATCTAACCCACTATATTAGCCTAAGAGGTGCTGATGCAAAATATCAGAAATCTGCTGGCTTTTATAAAAGGGTATTTATTTGGGGTAGAAGCTTACAGTTACCAGGCCGTAAAGCATAAGTTACTTCCCTCACGAAAGTCTGTTGCCGTGTATTGGAGCAAGATGGCTGCTGATGTCTGCAAGGGTTCAGGCTCTCACTTCCTCTTAAGGCTCCATGGTCTCAACTTCTTCCAGTATCAGCTGTAGGCTGGGATAAGTTTTGTCTCTTTCCCTGAGCTTGTTCCTTTCCGGGCTCAGCTGCTCTGCTTCCTTCACAAGGTCATCTATAGACTATCAGGTTCTCTCTCTTCCCAGGGCCTCTGCCATGTCTATGGAGCCATCTCTGTTCCTCTGTGTTGTTCTCCTGTGTGTTTACTTCCCAGGGCTCCAGCTCAAAACTCCAACTCTCTCTTCTGCCATGTCTTTCCTACTGACGTGGCCCAATCAAAGCTCTAATAGTAATTTAATCTTGCCCAGAGGAACAGACCAGTTTACAAACATAATCAGTATTTCTTTTTGGAATTCATCAATAATTTCAAACTGCCACACTTACCTAGTAAGAAAATTTATATACATATACTCATATACATACATATATGTATTTAAATATATACATATCTTTTTAATTATGTAATTGATATCTAGTTTTTCGCTAATGAATTTTCGGGCCTAAATAAGAAATAACTCTGTAGTTGATATATCAATCCAGGTTTTTATTTACAAATAATTTATATTTGTGATATTATATACTAAGGCAGATTTTGTATGCATAATTACAATATCATTAATGGTATTGATTTCTATGTCATATCCTATTAGTTATGGTTGACTTTATTATGTAATATTTATTATTGCAGATGGCTTAAGCAAACTCAGAATAAACTATAGTGATGAATCAACTGAAGGTAGTAAAGTGCTTGAAGATGAACTCATCGACTTCTCAGAAGATCAAGACAACCAGGTTAAAGCGAATGCCTAGTACAAAGTTCTAATGTCTTATCTAATTAAGTTTTTCTATAGCGTCCAATAGGCCTTTCCTTCAAAAAAAGCAAAAATTTATCATGTCTTCTGTATTTGGGTCTCATCTCAAAATAGAATTGTTTTCAATTCAGAAGTTGCTAGGATAAATATATTAGTGTCGTTTTGTTTTTTTGTCACTATGGATGACAAAACTAATATTGCCCTCCTCACAGAGCTTTAATATAAAATGAATTGTCCCACCACAGCCAAGCTTTTCTTGTTTCGAAGCATTTTATGGGCCGTATTTAACCTTTGGCCTAATAGTCAAGAGGCAAATGTTAAAATTTTTGATTATGTAAAGCAGGGGCACAGCAAAATTTTATTATTTTTTCTACTTTTCCAGTGTTGTTTTTTTATTGTTTTTTGTTTGCTTTGTTTTGTTTTGTTTTTTACTTCCAGTTGAATATACATGAATCATGGCAGGAGTAAATACTATTTAGCTAAAATTAACAAAGGTCTCTTCTTGAATTTCCTTGGAGGCTCTTTTGCTCTAACATTACTAGCACTAAGAGTAAAGGATGTTTTTAAAAATATTTTATATTTCAGTTAAAGGGGGCTTTATATTGAGAAAAGTTTATCGAAAACCTATATACTTTAATTCCCTGACCTTTCTTAAGTTGTTAGGTCAAACTTTGTTAACCTAGTAGGGAAAATGGCTTTATACTGCACCATTTTTCCTATTTGCCAAATCCTCTTGTGAACTAAAGCTTATTTTGTGTGATATGCCTTGGTTTACAATGTGTGACTATGAAATACAGTTTCCTCTCCAAAATACACAGACACATAAAAGAATTACATTCACGATTTATAATGAGCACTTACTTTTATGCTACTTTGGACAAAGTTTACTGTTACGTGAACTTCCTAATCTAACTATGCTTTATTATTATTATTGTTTTTGTTGATATTGTTCCTACTATTGATTATTGCATTCATGAAGTTGCTAGAAGCTTTTTCAAGATCAAAGAAGGGGAAAAAGCTTTGTTTATTTTGCATTCAAGACATTCTGCAGAATAAGACATGATAACTTACAACTATCTTCTCTCAAATGAAGTGGATATATGATTTTTTTCAAGGAGAAAAAATTTCTGTTGTGAATAAATGGTTTATGGAAAAGAATAATAAATACAATTCATGTCCTGTTGTAAAACAGTTGGCTGAGCCATAGGAATAAATTTTTGTAAAAATAAACTAAAGTCAGAGCACTAGCACTTGAGGAAAGAAGAATCAGTCATAATATATTTAATATTTAAAGATTTTTTCTAGATTGAGTAAAGATATGTAACAATTTCTTTAGACCTCTGATTAATAAGTTTCTTTTCATTAATTTGTGTCGGTATTATGGCATTAGATAACTGGAATTGAGTGACATACCAAATTTTCTAAGTCTGATCATCTGTGAAACTTTTTTTTATGTATTTGTTATAAATACTATGTTGCTGTTTTGATAGATTATTAATTAGATTGTATATTTCCAATACTAACTGTAGGCTTTTTTTATAGGATGATAGCAGTGATGACGGATTCCTTGCTGATGATAACTGCAATTCAGAAGTAGGGCAGTGGCATTTAAAGCCTACTATCTGTAAACAGTAAGCAATTAACTGTTTATGTTGTAAACTACATAGTTTAAGTATCTTCATAGCATAAAATATAATTGGACATTTTTTATTTATTTATTTATTTTTGAAACAAATACTTATGCAGGGAAGCGGATGTGGCTCAAGCAGTTGAGCTCCTGCCTCCCATGTGAGAGATCCCAGGTTCGGTCCCCAGTGCCTCCTAAAAACAAAAACAGCAAGCAAACAAATGAAAAAAACCAACTCAGGGGAGTTGATGTGTCTCAGTGGTTGAGCGCCGGCTTCATGCATACAAGGTCCTGGGTTCAATCTCCAGCCCCAGAACCTTAAGAAAAAAAAAAAATTTGTGCAAGCATAACAAAGGCTCTCAGAATCAGTGAAGAAAGGGGAGTTTGCCATGTAGGGATCAAGGAAGAGAGAATGGGTAGTCATTTCCATTCTCCATTTACCCCCCACCCCCCAAATTTCCATGGTGAACCACTTTTCCTTTTTGGAGCAGAAGAGGACTGAGAACTGCTGTTCAAATCAGTAACATGGGAATTGAAGTTTAGACTGGTTCCATAGCTAATAGATGAAGGCTATGGAATGACTCAAGGCAGTTCAAAGGGTTGTTTCAGATAGAAGCCCCAAAAGAGAGTGAGTCTGATTTGGGTCTCAGAAGTACATTTGTTCTGAAGTTTCTCCAGGGCCTCTAAACTTGTGATGCTGTATTGCTTATTTCTAACTGGAACTTCATTAGTAGCCTTTGAAAAGGAAATTTCATTTATAAAGGAAAAATAGCTACCCAGACTAGTTAAGAGATCTGTCCCAAATCCATAAAACTTTAGCCAGGAGGGACTTAGGTCTTCAAACATTCTAGGAGTTCTTGCAAGACTTCCACACTTACTTAAGATTCATAACATAGCTTTGGAGAATTAAAATTTTGAAGGTTGGGTATTTAGTTATACTGAGCATTCTGAAGTGGAATCATGCAGAAAACACGATTCCCGATTAGTTCTTCTATGTAAAGATTACTTGTTTTGTTACTTATAATAGGTTTTAGTTTAAAATGGGATTATTTTCCTTCTGCTTATACATCATCCTACTTTGGGTGATTTAGAGTATTTCAGAATTGTTTTGAGTTCTGCTAAACTTTGAAATACTTTTAGGAACCAACTATGAAACTTAATGAAATGTATTTAATTTCCCCCCCAAGTTTTATTGAGGCATAAAAAAGGAATTTTGAGCGTTTTACATTGTATTGTTAATTCACCACATTTTAATAATTTTTTTATGCCTTTGCAACATTATAAAGTGTTCAACATTTGGTCATTTCTACCCTGCAGACCTTGTATCCTCCTTATGGACTCACTCAGAGGCCCTTCTCGGTCAAACGTTGTAAAAATTTTAAGAGAGTAAGTTCAAAATCTCACCTCACACTTTGTGTTGTATTCTGATTGGGGTGAGGGGTTATGTTTATTTACCTATATGTATATTCTCACTATATATGCATTACCACAGGTATCTAGAGGTGGAATGGGAAGTTAAAAAAGGAAGTAAAAGAAGTTTTTCCAAAGATGTTATGAAAGGCTCTAATCCAAAAGTACCACAGCAAAACAACTTCAGTGATTGTGGTGTGTACATATTGCAGTATGTAGAGAGCTTTTTTGAGGTGGGTTTCAGTTTGATATATCTGATATAATCAGATGTTATAAAATAAAATAGTGTATTTGACCCTATATTACTATTTAAAAGCACAGTAAGCAAATATTTAAAAGCAATTTGAAAACTAGTTTCAAAAATTATTCTAGGGAGCAAAAACTTCCAAACTGGAGACATTTTAATGCATAAAATACTATATTTATACTTCATCAAATCCAGGATTTGTTGATCTCATTCCATCGTTGATCCATCTTTGTCATCAGTTCTCCCTCTCTACTGACTCTTTGAATTTTAAGAAATCTCTCCCATTATTCTGTTTCTCTTTTCTCCCCTCTCAAAGATATATCTTGATAGTTACTGTTAGTGTTTCCACAAATCCTTCTTGTCAAAACTTTATAACTTGGCTTCATTCTCACCTTTATATTGAAATTGTTCTTAACCTTTCAGCATCATTTGGCTCTGTAGACCATCCTTCTCCTCAAAACACTCTTCCTTTAATAACAGAGGTACAGTACCATACATACCTCTGTATAAAGAATGTAGCTCTGTTGACTCCATCCTCTTCCTCATCCATCATCCAGTAAACCACCAAATCCTGTGAATTCTATCACTTAATGTCAGATATATTCATTACTTTATCCCTACTGCAACTTTCCACATCCAGTATACCAGAATCACTATTCTGAACTACTATACCAGTCTCCAACAGATTCTTGTGCCCCTTGACTTCTATTTTCCACAGTGGATTTCCAAAAACACAAATAAAATCATGTTACTTTCCTGCTTTAAATCTTATAGTGGCTTCCTGTTGTTGCTCTTGAGTTAAAGACCAAAATCCTTCACATGGCCTATAAACACCTGCATGATCTGACTCCTGTTCAAGCTTCTTAGCATCATTTCTTACCATTCTCACTCTTGATTTTATATATGAGCCCCCTGAAGTCATCCAGTTTCTCATATTATGTAATTTTCTAGCTTGCTTCTAGGCCCTTGATAAATGTTGCTTTATCTGAAATTCTGTTCCCTATTGCTTGTATCAGTTCTTGGTTGATTAACTCCTACTTACTCTTCAGGTCTCAGCTTAAACATCACTTCTTGGAATTGTCTTAAGCTGCCAGATATATATATATTCTCATAGTTCTCTCTACCTCTCCTGTCAAAATACTTGTTATATTCATTTTTTTGTTGTTGTTGAATTATCTATCTAGAGTAGGGTTAGAAAACCTTTTCTATAAAAGGCCCGATAGTTAATATCTGCTTTGTGGGCATACAGTCTCTGTCACAACTACTTGGTTCTGTAGAGATACCAGAAAACAGCAAAAGACATTATGAAAATAAATGAGTATGGCTCTGTGCCAGTAAAGCTTTATTCACAAAAACAGCCAGTGGGCTGGATTTGGCCTGCAGGCTATAATTTGCTGACCCCTGATTTGGACTATAAGATCTTTAGAGGCAGAAATTGTGTCTTCTATCTCCAATGGCTTGCACAATGCCTGGTATGTCATAGGTAATGAGAAAATGCATACTGAATGAATAATTTTTTTCATTTTTAACTTTGGAAGGCTTTTATGATTGAAACTAAAATATTACTTATTATGATTTTCTAACGTGCATTTAATATTTTTATATTTAGAATCCAATTCTCAATTTTGAACTACCTATGAATTTGACAAACTGGTTTCCCCCTCCAAGAATGAGAACAAAAAGAGAGGAAATCCGTAACATAATTTTGAAGCTGCAGGAAGATCAGAGCAAAGACAAAAGGAAGCATAAGGACACTTACTCAACAGAAACATTTTTAGGTGAAGGAACAGAACAATATGTCAACAGTATCTCAGATTGACCATTTATGTTGTCATTTCTGCCTTGAGAAATTGAATGACTCACCTTTGGCTATAGACAGTAAAGAACTGAAGTGCTCACTGCTCAGAGTGATTTGGAAATGTTAATGCTTGTATAAATGTCATATAATTAATTCCCAATGGAGTATGTATTAAGTAAAAGTCTGTAAATATGTTAATGAGGCCAATTTTTCCAGCATTTATAATTATTTTTTTCACTTGTTAGGAAGCTTTTGTTATGTATTTTCTGTTAATAGTACTTAAAAGTGCAACTTCTAAACACAAAATAAATAAAAAGAAAATATTTATAGGAGGAAATGGTTAACTTGATATTCTTTAGTAAATTTGTATTAAATTCCTCAGTGGGTGTGATATATTTCATAGGAATATTAAAGTATCTATGATAATCTTTTGATCTTTTACGTTTGTTCTAAAATAACTTGAAATATGAAAATAAGATTAAATTCAAGGCATTTTGAACTAAGAAGAAAGGTATCTTTCATTTGCATGTTTAGTAGAAAAAAGTAACAGGCTTTCAATTCCTACACTCCCGTTGTGTTCAGGGAACCCAAGAAATGTTAATAAATATTTATAATTTTTAAGAAATATTTATAAAGAAGCAGTATTAAGAGCAATTCAACTTAAAATACCCTTGAATTATACTACTAAATAATTAAATATACTTTATCATGCATTGTAAAGTGCATTTCTGAAGAAGTCAAAGTCTCAGGTTAAAACTGTTTTGGTAAGTGCAGCTTGAGTTTCAAATTTCCCATGTTACCTTTCTATATAATAGCTGAAAGTATGCTACAGCCTGTGTGATTTATTGATAAACATTTTTAATCTCTGTAAACACAGGAATTTAAATAGGAATTTACTATTTTTTGTAATGGCTTTTGCTATTTTTTCATTGCTCATTTTGTTCTTATTTTGATAAAAGTATCAGATTTTGCTTGAGTTTTTCAGTGTTGTAAATTATTTTTACATGTGAAAGTACTGTCTTTAATCAATTTCATAAGGTGGAATAAAACCTGCTACTTTGAATTCCTCTTTAAAAATACTAAAATGTGATGGTTTTGATGAGATTTACAGCTCATAGAGGGATCTTGCATATATCTGCTGTAACTATTCATGATTTTTTCATGAAATGTTATACATTTCTTTCCAATTACCTTTGAGACTTGACGTATATATTTTAAAAATCATTTTTTATTAAATTAGTTTTTAAGTGCATATAAAACAAAAGTAGTTGAGAATAAAAGGAATGCCATTTTTATCATCAGCAATTTTATTTTTAATTTGGCCAACTCTCTCATTGCAACCAAACTTTTAGACCCTTTAATTTAACAAAGTCCATTAAGTGTGTTGGGGGGTGGGGAGGAAATGTTAACACCATCTGAAAGTGTATTGAGACATACTTTTCAAGCTAGCACTTATAAGTAAAATATAAAAATGCCAGTAGCTCAGTGGTTGAGCACCAGCTTCCTACATACAAGGTCCTGGGTTCAATCTCTGGCCTCTGTACCTCAAAAAAAAAAAAAGAAAACGTTTAAGAAGGTCACCATTAGAAGTGTCAACTATAGATTTTTGATTCTTTGTTACTTTAAATTGTCTTTTTATTTCTGATTACATCATATCTATTTTCAGAAATGCCCTGGAGCTATTAGCCCAAATATGAAAAGCAAGAGTTTAATTTTATTATTTACTGAATTTGGCAAAATGTTTTTAGTTCTCTAATCAAACTAAGCCAAAAAGCAAACTATTAAAAAAAAAAAATCGGTGGGGGTGGGGGGGGTGGGCAGAGAAAACCTAATAGAAACCAAAATTGATATATTTAATGTTTTTAAATGTTTTGCATTTTATCCAAATTTGACAGTACTGAGAAAACTATTCTAAAATGCTTGTTTGTTTTTGTTTTAATTTCTAATAGTCACATTTTACACTCTTAGATAATTTTTTATAAGATAAATATATAATTTGTCCCTTGGACCTGTTCAATTTTCATTTTGCCATGAAAAATATAGATTAATGTCTGTCAACTTTCTAGGGGTAGAGTACTCAGCTATTTGATGTTATTTGTCCCACCCCATGTGAAAGTTCTGTTTTTGAAAGTTACGGTAATGACTTAGCATTATATATAGAAATCTCTGGAGAATGCCAGGTTTAGCTCCAAAACTAGATTTGAGAACCTCTGGTGTACAAGCACATTCATTTGATAATTGTATAGTCTAGTTCTTGTATGTGTAGTTTAAAGTAGATATCAACCTTTGAATATGTGTTCTTAGTACTTAGAAGTTGTGAAACAGAACTTTAAAGTCCAGAAGTTTGTTATTAGACACTGAAACTGCATGATGAGTATCTGGTGTCTTAACTAATTAGATAGATCTGCTGTATTGGTTTTCTTGCTGGATAGAATAACATTTAATAATTTTTAGAAGAGTTTTAGATTACTTATCATAAAATATGTATGCATCTCAGCTCTAGGTTATTTAGGAGCAAAGGTGGTGTTTAGTACCTTCCCTCTGATGTTGTTATAACCACTAAGACAGTTGAAAAACTTAAGGTACTATTTTAAGTTCACATAAACCTAAAATAGTTTGCCTTTTCTTTGCATAGTAACCTGTGCTTAAATTCTTAGTGAATTAAATGTAGAAGACTTTATATGAAAGGATAAAATGATTATTTAAATTACATCTTGTCACAAAATGCATTCAGTATTTTTTTCTTTAAAAACATCTGTGAAGACTGTAAGATATGTATAAAAAAGTTTTAATTTCCAAAAAATCAAAACTTGTGCTTAAGGTCTTGCTGGACTGGGAATAGTAAAAAATAAAATATCTTAATATATAAATATATAATCAAAATTTGGTAGAGTAAAGCTACTAAAATATGACAGTGGAAACAAATAACTTGGTCAGAAGAAACAGAACCCTTAAGAGATGAGGCAGTATAGTGCTGTAGGTCTAGAGAAGATAAGGTAACAAAACTGATCTATAGATTACTTTGAGGACAAAAGGAGAGGGAGGAGATTATTGTGGGGGCATACTACAGACTATATAGTCAAATGACGTAAATGGAGAGTTTATCAATAAGACAGCCAAACTGGCACAGAGGCAAAACCAGGCCTTATTTGGAAATGTAATCTAAAAAAATGAGCTGAAACATTCCAGCAGGAGTTTCTCGTACATTTGTGGTTTTCCTACTTGGGGAAAGAAGAAAGGATTATAAAAACTGCTTTTCTGAAACTTTAAATTTGCCCATAGAGGAAGAATTGGTTGACCAAGTGGAAGCAATGTGCACCTTGAGAAAAAGTAGCCTTCCCATCTTAGTTCTGGTAGATCAGATACTAGTAGTTTCTAAACTACTATTGAAATCAGGGTGGAATGTATTCAGAGAACAATGCTATAGACCCCATTATCTGAAACCAAAAGGAAAGAGTTAAAAGTTTAAAGGTCTCTATTGTCCTTATTGCAAATGACTACATTGAGAAGGAGGATGATATCCAACCTTATCCAGTGCCTCAATCCCAGCAGTGCCATATATTTTCAAAGAATTCCTCAGGTAATTCTGGTGTACTTCTCCAATGGCAGACCACCAATTTGAAAGAATTACCAGATGTCCCTGATGGCTTTAAAAGTGTTGGTCCTCACCCCTCTTTTAGGCTTGCCTACATTTTCTGCCTTTAACACCTGAAACACTTCCCATTAAGAACTTGATAGATGAGGTCACTAAAACTGCACTTGAGGAATTATTAAGAAAATTATTAAAGTACTCAAAGGCACTGGCAAATGTGATTTTCAAAATGTGCAAATATGATTATGCAAATCGTAAGGTTCTATAATCTTGGTAAGATTCCAAAATGAATTTTTAAATGAGTTGTTTGTGAACTCTTAAAACATCAATGACCAGGAGTTATGGAGTCATTCAAATCAAGATTGTTTATTTTTAATAGGATTCCAGACTAGTCAATCTGTAGACTGCAGCAGAATAGCAAGTACTTTTCTTTTTCTTTTTTTCTTTTTAAGGAGGTACTGGGAATTGAACCCAGGACCTTGTACATGGGAAGCAGGTGCTCAACCACTGAGCTACACCCACTCCCCAAGAACAGCAATTCTTAAAGTATGTTTGTTTAATACTTATTTCTGAAGGATATTAATAGGATCTATGGTCAAATAAAAAGCAATTTCAACCAAGTTAAGCAGATTTCTTTACAGGATTCTCAGAGCCTTTAATATGTGCATGTGCAGAATGATTAAACACGGAGCATAGAAATACGATACAGAATTTGGCCGTGTCCTCCTTTTTCACTCCTGACTGGCTCTCTAAACTTCCTTAAAAATACCATTAGAAGACAATAAATAATTTGGCATGCTTGTGAACTGAATTTCAAGAAGAGATGATTTTGAAACTGATTTGAGGTTGGTTCTTTTATTACATTTGATTTTATTAATGGTTGGGTGTATGATTTGGAAAATAGATGATTAATGTCTTGAATGAAATTTTATGGGAAACATTTTTCTTTAAACATAATGAAAATAACTTGTCAGGAAAATAGATTAAAGATCTAATTCTTTTATACAAGTTGATTCTTCTAGAAAACAGATTTGATACCAGACACGTGTAGAAATTGTGTAAAAAAAAAAAAAAAATGAAAGTGAATTGAAAGATTATCTGGAGGCCTTTTTTCTTCTGTTTGTATCTGACCCATTTAGCTGCTAGTTTAAACCTCCCCCAGCTTCCACTCCATACTCCTTTACTTTAGAATTCAACTACAGTGGACAAACTATTTTTTTTTCCAAAGGAAATCTGTGCAAAAAAAAAGGTACTTTATAAACTTACAATTTTTATTTCCTTTCATGTTCAATCATTTTAATCCCTCAACTACCTGAGAACAGCACCTTGTTCATATCTGTTATAGAACTTATTACATGTTTTCATAATTAGCTTTATAGACGTTGAAGTAGAAGGTTTGATCCAAAGTAATGAAAAGAAATTCATCCTTAAACATTGAGTAAATGCTTTGAATACCTATCTTGTACTAGGTGCTGGGGATAAAACAGAGCCAAATAGATACCACCACCACCACCCCTTTATGGAGCTTCATTACAATATAATAGGAAAGAAACCATAATCAGCCTCACAAATTGATTTCAAAAAGAGCCATTCAAGGAAATCATAGCATGTATTAAGAAAATATAGCCTGATCTGAGAAGATTAGGGAAGGCTTCCTGAGGATGTGATGATTTAACTATGAATAGACATAAATGAACTGGGAGAGGAAGAGAAATAACATTTATAGATTGTGCAAAGACCCTGAAGTAGGAAGATGTGTGACTTGTCCTAATGATAATAGCCTCCTCATTTATTTAACATTTGTCCCAGTCAGAATTTTTTTTTTCTTTATGAATAAAGCATTGTCAATGCTACTTAAAAGCAAGTGAAATATACAACTGAAAAATGGACAGAATATGCCTAAATAAAGACAATGACAGAAAATTGATTTTAAAAGCAAAATTATTTATAAAGCCTGTGAAGCCACCAAAGAAAAAGTATTAAAATTGTGTTAAAGGACTAAAGTGTTATATTTTAACAATAGAAACATAATAAAAATAAAATATAAAATTAGCATGAAATATCAAATCCCATTGTTTTCATGGAGAAAGTTCTTTATCAATGTAAAATTAAAACAATATAATAGGTCAATTGCTGTCTGACATTTCCAAACATGCTTCTTAGAGAAACTCCCCGAAGGTCCTGTAACATAGCTAGTTATATTTCATATCACTTGTTCTTGCCCCTTTCCTCGTGTCACAGCTAACTGGATTTAGGATGGACAGCTGATCTCAAAGTTAGTTTGTAGTGATATAACCTGGTGGGGGGTGGGGAACAGTCCAATCAGATATGATCTCAAAAAAAGTTTGTAGTGATATAACCTGGTTGGTGGGGAGGGGGAACAGTCCAATCAGATATGATCTCAAAAAAAGTTTGTAGTGATATAACCTGGGGGGGGGGAGGGGGAACAGTCCAATCAGATCTGATTATTAGGAATTTAGATTGAAAGCAAGAAATTTGCAAATTGGAAGTAGGAAAGGATAGTATGTTAGAACAAAATTAGTGTGTGTAATAATCATTAAATAAATTTCCTTATTTTAAGATGCACATGTTTTTCACATTCAAACATCATCTCAAGTAAGGAAACGAGTTTACATCAGAATCATCCCCTATATGGGTTCAACAGCAGCTGGAGCTGGCAGAAGAATCAGTGAACTTAAAGATAAGACAATTGAAATTATTCAGTCTGAAGAACAGAGAGAAAAAAGAATGAAGAAAAGTGAACGGACTCTGAGAAACCTGTGGGACACCATCAAGCACACCAATATACACTTTGTGAGACTTCCAGGAGGAGAAGAGAATGGGACATAAATACTATTTGAAGAAATAGTGGGTGAAAACTTCCCAAATTTAATGAAGGGCATGAATATAAACATCCAAGAAGCTCAATGAACTCCAAACAGTATAAACACAAATAGACACACACTAAGACATAGCATAATCAAACTCTTCACTACCATAATTAAAGGTAAAATTGTTTTTAAATTTTTTAAAAAAACATATTGGTCTGTTTTCTTTTATTGGGTACTGCCTATGTTCTCAGGGGATTCTTGTCCCTTTAAATGAGAACATAGCAGGACTCCCCAGGATGAGAGTTTGATATTTTCTTGTTTATTGTGTGGGTCTCCACACACTAAGATAACACACTATAACAAGATGAACGCCTACATATTCCATAGAAGCCTGCCACAGGTGCGCCCTGTCCCACATACCCCCCCCCATCCAATACCCTACACCAGTAACCCTCCCCTGCCATATTTGCCGAAAGAACATTCCCAATATTGTAGTTCTAACCACAGACCTGCAAATCCCCAGAGTTCACCTGCTCCTTCCCCCAACCCTCCCCTCAGTTCCATAGATGGTCCAACCCAATCTCACAGACCAGCACTGCCAAATCCAATCACATCACTGCACAACTACACCCTTCCACCTTATCATAGATAGAATTTTGAAAGCCATAAGAGAGAAGCAATATGTCGCATACAAGGGATCCTCAATAAGGCTGAAGACAGATTTCTCATCAAAACTCCATGGAGGTGAGAAGACAATGGAATGACATTTAAAGTGCTGAAAGCAAAAATTTGCTAGCCAAGAATTAAATATCCAGCAAACTGTCTTTCAAAAATGAGAAAGATCAAGACATTGCTAGATAAAAGCTGAGGGAATTCATCACCACTACACTGGCCCTACAAGAAATGCTAAAGGTAGTTTTTCAGGTTGAACGGAAAGGAAAATAGACAAAGGATTGAAGTGTGGTGAAAAAACATTTCCAGTAATGGTCAAGATATGGGTAAAATATAAATGCCAGTGCTGTTGTATTTCTGATTTATATCTCTACTTTTACATTCTACCAAAATGGAAATGTATAAAAAATAATGATAAATCAATGGTTTGGAACTTGTATAAACATTTAATTTGTGACAAGAACTACATACAGGTGGGGGATGGAAGGGTGCAGGAACATAATTTGTGTATGCTATTTAAGTTAAGTGGGTACCAACCCAAATGATATTGATTTAGGATGTTAGAAAGAATATATCTGAAAAAAAATATGCACAGAAGGAAATGAGAGGTATTCTTAAGGATTAAATACAAAAGATTAAGTATAAATGATGGTAATAATGAAAGAATTGAAGAGCAGAAAAAGTATAAAAGTCACAAAAACCAAATGGGAAGATGCAAGAAGGAAGTCCTACATTTTCTGTTACTTCAAATATAAATGGGGAGAAACATGTGGCTCAAGCGATTGGGCTCCCATCTACCATATAGGAGGTCCAGGGTTCGATTCCCGGGGCCTCCTGGTGAAAGGCAACCTGGCCTGAGCAGAGAGGTAGCCCGTAGCCCACACAAACTGCTGGCCCGCACAGAGAGCTGGGCAGCAAGATGACACAACAAAAAGAGACACAGAGGAAAGACAACAAGAGATACAGCAGACCTGGAAGCTGAAGTGGCACAAGAAATTGAGCGCCTCTGTCCCACTCCGGAAGGTCCCAGGATCAGTTCCCGGTGCTGCCTAAAGAGAAGACAAGCAGACACAAAGGACACACAGAGAGCAGACTGAGTGCAAAAACAATGGCGGGGGTGGGGGGAATAAATAAATAAAACAAATCTTTAAAAAATGTAAATGGAAAGCAGATGTGGCCCAACCAGTTAGGCGCCTGCCTACCACATGGAAGGTCCCAGGTTCGGGTCCCAGTGCCTCCTCAAGAAGAGGAGTTAGACACTGTACCTGCCGCAATGAGCTAGGTGCCTAAATGAGCAGACGTCACAAGCCAGCGGACACCACAGCCCACAGGGAGTGGATGTGGCTCAGGCCGTTGAGCACTTGCCTTCCATTTGGGAGGTCACGGGTTTGGTTCCAAGTGCCTCCTGGAGAAGGCAAGAAAACAATGAGCAGACAGATGAGAACCATCTGGGGGAGGGGGAAATAAATTTAAAAATAATAAAGTAGATAAAGCGTTAAAAAAATTTTTTTTTAATGTAAATGGATTAAGCTCTCCAGTCAAAAGTTGGAGATTTGGCAGAATAGATAAAAAAGCTTGACCCAACTATATGCCATTGACAAAAGAGCCACCTTAAATTCAAAGATAAAAGCAGGTTTAAAGTGAAAAGATAGAAAAAAGTATTCCATGCAAATTGTAACAAAAAGAGAGCTGGGATAGCTATACTAATATCAGATAAAATAGACTTTAACTCAAAAACAAGAATTGGGGAGCAGATGTGGCTTAAGTGGTTGAGCACCCACCTCCCACATGGGAGGTCCTGGGTTTGGTTCATGGTTCCTCCTGAAAAAAACAAAAACAAACAGTAAACAAAACAAATGAAAAAACCAACTCAGGGAAGCCAATGTGGCTCAGTGGTTGAGTGCCGGCTTCCCACATATGAGGTCCTGTGTTCAATCCCCAGCCCCCAGTACCTAAAAAAACAAACAAACAAAAAAACTTACAAGGGACCAAGGAGGACACTATATAGGATAAAAAAGTCAGTTCATCAAAAAGAACAGTTACAGAGCCCCAAATTTTATGGAGCAAATGTTGACATATTTAAAAGGAGTAATAGACTTTTCTACATTAATAGTAGGAGACTTTAATTCACCACTTTCATAATGGATAGAACATCCAGACAGAAGATCAATGAGGAAATAAAGGACTTGAATGATACTGTGAACCAAGTAGGCCTAACACATAGAACACTTTGTTCAATAACAGCAGAATACACATTCTTCTCAAGGGCACATGAATCATTTTCTAGAGTAGAGCATATGTTAGGTCACAAAACATGTCTCAATAAATTTGAAAATATTGAAATTATATAAGATATCTTCTCTGACCACAATGGAATGAAACTAAATCAATTCTAGAGGGAGAACTGGAAAATTCAAACATATATGAAAATTTAAAAATAAATCAATGGATTAAAGAAGAAATCACAAAGGCAATTAGGAAATGTATTTTTGTTTGTTCTTTGTGTTACTTCAATCTTTTTTTTAAACGTATAAACCCAGTTTATATTACCAAATATATATATACATATTTGGCTTCTGTATTTTTTCTCAACAAATCAATTTTATTGATACATATCAATAAAGTATAAATCCATGCAAAGTGTACAAATCAATGGTATTTGGTATAATCACATAGTTGTGTATTCATCACTTCAATCATTATTAGAGCATTTTCATTACTCCAATAATAATAAACAGACAAAACAAACAAAAAAACCTCATACCTCTCAATCTCTCCATACTTTCCCTGCCATACATAGCTGCTCTTCTGTTTCCATCTCTGCAGTTTATTTGTATTTATATTTTGTAACAAGTCTTATATATGAAATATTACGCATATTCATATTTCACGTGAGGTTTCACTGTTAAATACAGTCCCATGTTACATTTTTTAGGTTTCCTCCTAGTAATATACATGTCCCTAGACTTTCCCTTTCAACCACTGTCATACCCATATAATAGTTCTGATAGTTACAAACACTATGCTGTGCTTTCACCATTTCTATTCATTTCCAAAGATTTATGAACAATGTTTTTACCAGTTCTGCACAGATTAACCCTCAGCTTTCCATCCTCTATCCTCATTCTATTTTCTGGTGACCTATATTCTAATAGGCAAGTCTATGTACAACTTCCTTAGGAATGGCCAAACAGTCCTCCACAGTGGCTGTACAATTCTACATTCCCACTAACAGTGAATAAGCATTCCTATCTCTCCACATCCTCTCCAACACCTGTAGTTTTGTCTTTTTACTAGTGACCATTCTAAGAGGTGTAAAATGATACCTCATTGTAGTTTTGATTTGCATTTCCCTAATTGCTAGTGATGTTGAACATTTTTTAATGTGATTGTTTTTGTTTTTTTTGTTTTTTGCCATTTTTTTTTGTATTTCTTCTTTGGAGGGAAATATCTTGAGGTAAATGAAAATGGGAGCACAACATAGCAATAGTTATGAGATGCAGCAAATACAGTGCTCAGAGGGAAATTTACAGCTTTACATACATTAAAAAAGAAGAAATGATCTCAAATCAGTGACCTAATAGCACACTTGGAGAAACTAGAAAAAGAGCAAACTAAACCCAAAGTGACCAGAAGGAAGAAAATAAAGATTAGAGTGAGAATAAATTTGGGAATAAAAAAACAATAGAACCAACAAAACCAAAAGTTGGTTCCATGAAAAGATCGATAAAATTGACAAACTTTAGCTATACTAACAAAGAAAAAAAGAAAAAATAACAAAAATCAGAAATGCAAGGGGGTCATTACTACCAATTTTACAGAAATAAAACGGGCTATAAGATTAAGGACCTACAAATTAGACAACAGAGATGAGTAGATGAAATGGACAAGTTCCTAGAAACAAATTGCCTAAACGGAATCAAAAAGTAAAAGATCCCAACAGACCAATACTAAGTAAAGAGATTGAATCAGTAATCAAAAACATTTCAAAAAAGAAAATTCTAGGACCAGATGGCTTCACTGGTGAATTTTACCAAATGTTCAAAGAATTAACACCAATCCTCAAATCACATGCTCAACATCACTGATGATTAGGGAAATGCAAAACAGAACTACAATGAGATATCATTTCACACCTATCAGAATGAACACCATTAAAAAGACAGAAAACTACAAGTGTTGGAGAGGATGTGGAGAGATAAGAACACTTATTCACTGTTGGTGGGAATGCAGAATGGTACAGCCACTGTGGAGGACTGCTTGGCATTTCCTAAAGAAGTTGAATATAGACTTGGCACATGACCCTGCAATACCACTGCTGGGTATATACTCAGAAGAACTGAGAGCAGTGACACAAACAGACATCTGCACACCGATGTTCATAGTGACATTATTCACGATTGCCAAAAGTTGGAAACAACCCAGGTGTCTGTCAACAGACAAATGGATAAACAAACTGTGGTCTGTTCACACGATGGAATATTATGCAGCTGTAAGAAGAAATGAAGTTGTAAAGCATATGACAACATGGATGAACCTGGAGGACATTATGTTGAGCGAAGCAAGCCAGACAGAAAAGGACAAATACTGTATGAATGCGTTACTATGAACCAAATATATTGTGTAATATATTGTTTGATTCAAAAAAAATTTATATGTATCCAGTACATTTAATTGAGAAATGTATATATTTATTATCTGTGTTTACTTTTTACTTTTTAATTGTTTATTTTTTCAATTACTAAATGTACAAAATAAAGTTTTAAAAAATTGAACAGGAGGGAACACTTCCTAATTCATTTTATGAGGCCAGGATCACACAAATACCAAAGACAGAAAGAGATACCACAATAAAAGAAAATTACAGAACAATATCCCTCATGAAAAATTCCTCAATAAAATACTAGAAAATTGAATCCAACTGCACTTTAAAAGTGCAGTAATCAAAAGGATTACACACCATGATGAAGTCTCGGGAATGCAAGAGTGCTTCAACATAAGAAGATCAATCAATGTAATACACCATATTATAGAACAACAACAACAAAAACATGGTCATCTCAATTGATGCAGAGAAATATTTGACATACCAGTACCCTTTTGTAATACTCTCAGAAAAATAAGGGTAACAGGGAACTTACTCAACATGATGAAGGGCATATATGAAAATTCCACATCATACTCAGTGATGAAAGACTGAAATCTTTCCACTCAATATCAGGAACAAGACAAGGATGCCTGCTATCACCATTGGTTTTCAACAGTGTACTAGAAGTTACAGGCAACGAATTCAGCAAGAAAAAGAAATAAAAGACATCCAAATTGAAAAGTAAGAAGCAAAACTATCACTACTTGCAGATGACAAAATCTTATATATAAAAAATTCTGAAGAAATTACAAGAAGCTATTAGACCAACTAAATTAATTCAGTAAAGTGACAGGGTACAAGCTCAATCACAAAAACCAGTAGTGTTTCTATACACTATAAGGAACAATTTGAAAAGTAAACCAAGAAAACAATTCTATTTACAATAGCAACAGTGATTGTTTGAAGCTGTTTGGACCCCAGAAAAAAAAATCATGTTCTTAGAGCTAATCCATTCCTGTGGATATAAGCCTTTTGTAAGTAGGACCTTTTGAAAGGTTACTGCAGTTAGGGTGTGGCCAGGATGGGTCTTTTTTTTTTTTTTTCCCCAGAGTAATAAAACTTTATTCAAGAGCAATATCAAACATGACTAATAAATATACCTCAGTCCTATGGCTGTGACCATTTAAAGGACTGAGAGATAATGGAGGAAGGAATAGAAGAAGAGAAAGGAAGGCAGAAGAAGACAGAGCAAGGAAAGGCAGTATGGGGACATGGAAAAGTTTTCATCTGGAAGTAAAGAGACTGGACAGGGAAGCAGATGTGGCTCCAGCAGTTGGGTGCCCGCCTACCACATGGGAGGTCTAGGGTTTGGTTGCTGGTGCCTCCTAAAGAAGACGAGCAAAACAGCAAGGTGATGCGACGGGCTGGCACAGTGAGCTGACACAACAAGATGACACAAGGAGATGACTCAACGAGATGATGCGACAAAGAGACACAATGAGAGACACAACAAGCAGGAGTGGTGGTGGTTCAAACCACTGCGCATCTCCCTCCCACATCAGAGGTTTTCGACTCGATTCCCAGTGCCTCCTAAAAAGGAAGAGGAGCACACTATGAACAGACACAGATAGCACAAACAATGAGGGAAGGGAGAGAAATAAATAAATTTTTTTAAAAATTAAAATAAAATAAAGAGACTGGACATAATCCTGCACTCCCTGGCTTCTGGGCCTACACTTCATCTTCCATACAGTGCAGCAACTGTACTAGACAACATCATTCTGGTCCTCCAACAGTGATTCTAAGACAGACAGATGCATGGGAAAGACAGAACAAGAAAAGTTTATGAAGGCACTGGTAGGTGAGCAAAATGAGGTCACTGACATCCAAGACTTAGCAGGAATGGAGGCTCAGTGAGTTTAATGACAGCACTGCTCAGAGGCCACAGTGAGCTGTGTTCTTGATTCTTCTCACCTTCTTTATATTAGCCGCACGCCAGAGGACCTTGGTTCACAAAAGCATGAATTGTCCCACTCCTAATGCCTTGTGCATTCTACTCCTTTGTAAGGCACACTATTATCTGAGATTAATAATGACATAGGATGGGTCTTTAACCTCTTATTGGAGTCCTTTATAAGAGAATGAAATTCAGACAAAGAGAGTGAAAGCCACAGAAGAAGGAGGCTAGAGGCAATGAAATCTGGGAGAGAAAGGAAACACCAGCAGATGCTACCATGTGCCTTGCCATGTGACAGAGAAGTCCAGGACCATTAGTAGCCAGTCTTCAGGGAGAAAGCATTGCCTGATGATGCCTTGATTTGGATATTTTCATGGTCTCAGAACTGTAAGCTTGTAAGCTAATAAATCCCCATTGTAAAAGCCAACCCATTTCACAGTACCTGCGTTTTGGCAGCCCAGCAGACTGAAACAGCAACCAAAGGAGTAAAATATCTAGGAATAAATTTAACCAAAGAAGTAAAGGATTTGTACACAGAAAACTACAAATCATTACTGAAAGAAGTTAAAGAAGACCATTGTATTAGTCAGCCAAAGGGGTGCTGATGCAAAATACCAGAAACCGATTGGTCTTTATAAAGGGTATTTATTTGGGGTAGAAGTCCATAGTTACCAGGCCATAAAGCGTACGTTTCTTCCCTCACTTAAGTCTATTGCCACGTGTTGGAGCAAGACAGATGCCGACGTTTGCCAGGGTTCAGGCTTCTTGGGTTCCTCTCTTCCCGGGGCTCCATTTCTCTCGGGACTCAACTCCTATTTCCTCCACAAGGTCAGCTGTAGACTCTCAGGCAAATGGCTCATGTCTTTTCCCAGGGGCTTCTCTCCTCCCTCACGATGAAGCTCTCTTACTTCCCGGGCTCCAGCTCAAGACTCCAACATCAGAACTGCTACAACACTGTCCTTTGCTATGTCTTTTATCTTCAAGACCCACCCACCACGGGGTGGGGCTCAACACCCTATTGATGTGGCCCAGTCAATGCCCTAATCATAACTTAATTGTGCCCAGATTAACAGACCAGTTTGCAAGCATAATCCAATATCTATTTTTGGAATTCATAACTATAACAAACTGCCAAACTGCTACAACCATGCTTATGGATTGGAAGGATTTTATTCAAAAGATGTCAATTTATAGATTTAAGACAATCCCAAACAAAATTATCAGCCTACTTTACAGAAATAGAAAAGCTAAACGTAAGAGTCATATGGCTGGGCAAAGGACTTGAATAACCAAAACCATCTTGAAAAAGAAGAACAAATTTGGAGAAATCACACTTCCCAAATTAAAAACTTTTTACAAAGCTACAGTAATCAAATAGTATGGTACTGGCACAAGGACAGACATATAGACCAATGGAATAGAACTGAGAGCAGAGACGTAAACCACGTATCTCTAGCCAATTTGTTTTTGACAAGGGTGCCAAGTCCTCTCAATGGGGAAAGAATAGTCTCTTCAAAATGTTGCTGGGAAAACTAGATATTCACATGCTAAAGAATGAAGGTTGACTCTTACCTCACACCATCTACAAAATTAATTCAACATAGATCAATGAACTAAATCTAAGAGCTAAAGTATAGAACTCTTAGAAGAAAACATACGGAAATATCTTCAGGACTTTGTATTAGACAATAGATTCTTCGACTTTACGCCAGAAATACAAGCAACAAAAGAAAAAATAGATAATTTGGGCTTTTCAAAATTAAAATCTTTTGTGCATCAGTGGACACTATCAAGGAAGTGAAAGTCAGAAATACAAGCAACAAAAGAAAAAATAGATAATTTGGGCTTTTGAAAATTAAAATCTTTTGTGCATCAGTGGACACTATCAAGGAAGTGACAGGACAGCCTACAGAGGGGAGAAAATAGTTGTGAATCATATATTTGATAAGTGTTTAGTATCCTTTAATATATAAAGAACTTCTACAGCTCAACAACAAAAAGACAAACAGGGAGCGGATGTGACTCAAGCAGTTGAGTGCCTGCCCCCCACATGGGAGGGCCCAGGTTCGGTTCTCGGTGTCTCCTAAAGAAAAAGCAAACAGACAAGGAGCAGACAACAATGAGCAGACAACAAGCAAAAATGACAAGCAGAAAACAAGTGCAACCAACAAGCAAAAACAACAAGTAAACAGACAAGGGAACCATCGAGGGCGGGAGGGGGAAAGACAGACTAGTTAAAAATGGGCAGGGGAGCGGATGTGGCTCAAGTGGTTGAGTGCCTGCTTCCCACATGGGCACTCCTGGGTTCTGTTCCCCATACCTCCTAAAAACAAAACAAAAAAAAAAACAACAAGCAAACAAACGAAAAAACCAACTCAGGGGAGCCAATGTGAGTCAGTGGTTGAGCATCGGCTTCCCATATAAAAGGTCCCAGGTGCAATGCCCAGCCCTGGTACCTCAAAATAAATAAATAAACAAAAACAAAACAAAACAAAAAACTGGGCAAAGGACTTGAATAATCATTTCTCCAAAGAGGTATACAAATGGCCAATAAGCACATGAAAAAGTGGTCAAAATCATTAATCATTAGGGAAATGCACACAGAAACCATAATGAGATACCATTTCACACCCTCTAGGATGGCTATTTTAAAAAATGGAAAAAATCTAATGTTGGCAAGGATGTGGGAAATTTGGGACCCTTGTGCATTGCTATTGGGAATGTAAAATGGTACAGCCACTGGGAAGGCAGTTTGGCAGTTCTTCAAAAAGTTAAATAGAGCTACCAGGGGGCGGATGTGGCTCAAATGGTTGCGCGTCCATCTGCCATATGGAGGGACCTGGGTTCGATCCCCGGGACCTCCCGGTAAAATAATAAAATATATAGAGAAGGTGCATGGGCTGCCAGGCTCTGTGTGCTGGTGACCCGCCAGGCCCTGGGAGCCATGCAGCAAGATGATGACGTAAAAGGAGAGAGACAAGACAAGATGCTCCAAAAGCTCTGAAAAACCAGGAGCCGAGGTAGTGCAGATGGCAGAACACCTCTCTCCTACATCAGAGGTCTCCAGGATCAAATCCTGGTGAAGACTGGAGGAGGAGGATGAGAAGAGATGAAACAGACACAGAGAATTGCCCAGCAAATGGACACAAAAACAGCAAATGGGGAAGGGGGGGTTTAAAATGGATCAAGTAAATAAATAAATCTTAAAAAAAAAAAAAAAATAGAGCTACCATTGCCCTGGCAATTCCACTTTTAGGTACATACTCAAAAGAATCTGAAAGCAGGGACTCAATTATTTGTATGCCAGCGTCATAACAACATTATTCACAATGGCCCCAAGGTGGAAACAACCCAAGTGTCCATCAACAAATTGAGTGGATAAACAAAATGTGGAGTATATATGCAATGAAATATTATTCAGCCCTAAAAAGAATGAATTCTGATATATGCTACAATCTGGATGAACCTTAAAGGCATCACACTGAATGAAATAACTCAGACATAAAGGGACAGATGTTTGATTCCACTTATATGCAACATCTAATTAATAGAGACAGAAATTAGACTATAGTTTAGCAGGGTAGGGGAAAAGAATTGAGAGTTAATGCATAATGGATGCAGGGCTTTTCTTTGGGGTGATGGGAAAGTTCTAGTAATGGATAGTGATGAGAGTAGCACATTATGAATGTGATAATTCTACTGAATTGTATGACTGGGAGTGGTTTAGATGGTAAAGTTCTTGCTGTATATGTTTTCACAATTAAAGTGAAAAGAAAGAGAGACTAAAGAGAGAAGAACAAATAAATGCAATTAGATCCTGGACTGGATCTAATAATGGGCAAGAAAATGTCAAAAAGTATATTATTGGGATGTATGAAAAAAATTGGAATATAGACTGTATGCTTTCTATGGATGTTAAATGTCTTGAACTTGATAACTGTACCTAAGGTGGTTACATAAGTGAAAGCCTTCTTAGGAACAGTATATGGAAGTATAAATATTCAAGGAGCATGATATATACCACCTATTCTCACATTTTTATAAAAGAAGAATAGATGGATAGATACATAAGTACATAAAATGATAGGCAAATTGGCAAAGAAATCACACATATGGAAAGGATTTAAAAAGAAAATTTAACATGGACAAATTTGTAACTACAAATTTGAAAACTTGAAAGAATTAGATGAATTATTAGAAAGACAGTGTAGGTGAGGTGTCGTGCTGTTTCGTGCGGTCTTTGTGAACTTCCATCATGGCTTACCGTGGCCAGGGCCAAAAAGTGCAGAAGGTGATGGTGCAGCCCATCAACCTCATCTTCAGATATTTGCAAAATAGATCCCGGATTCAGGTGTGGCTCTATGAGCAAGTAAATATGCGGATAGAGGGGTGTATTATTGGTTTTGATGAGTACATGAACCTCGTATTAGATGATGCAGAAGAGATTCATTCTAAAACAAAGTCAAGAAAACAACTGGGTCGGATCATGCTAAAAGGAGATAATATTACTCTGCTACAAAGTGTTTCCAACTAGAAATGAAGTGACAAGTTGTTGAGAAGTCAATACAGTTTTTTAGGTGTCCTTTGTTGAAAGTATAGTTCTAAAACAATTGTTCATATTGTTTTCGATTACCTTTATATTATTACCAAATCACAATAAATGCTGTGGGGTTGTTTTTATTTAAAAGTT
>JAQZBX010031606.1:0-26243 GCA_029593785.1 Cabassous unicinctus
CCTGACTCTCTGCCTTGGGCTTCAATAAACTTTTACAAATATAGGAGACCTGATTTTAAAAAATGAGATTTCAGCCTCTTTTCTTATTCAGCCTTCCAACAAAGTAATTTTGATAGAGACAAGACTGGGTCAACCACATTTATCTTGGTAACTTCAGAATATCAAGTTTTGAGATAATTAATTCACATAACAAAAATGTGCTCCACCTGATACTCAGCTTCCTGATAAGGCTGGCCTGGTATATTTTAACACATGCAAGCCCTGATGCTAATGTGAACACAGATTTCTGTACCAAATATAGTCTGTTAGTTGACATCATTAGATCAGCATATTAGAACTGGCTATGACTCTGAAACGGATTCTTATGTTGAAATCCCATCTGGAAAGACAACTTCCTTCCTGGCTAACAGGAGAGACTACATTAATAAAAGGTGAAAATTCTTGCTTACACTTCTATATGACTATTACCTTTAAGTGCTAACTAGGGTTCTGGTTAAGCCCAACGGAAATTTTACCTAGATTTCTTTTTTTTTCCTTAACTTAATTTTGTACATTTAATAATTGAAAATATAAACGGTAGTTAAAAAAAATAAAAATAAAACACAGTTGAATAAAAAGATACATTTATCAATTAAATGTACTGGATATATATAAAATTTTTTTGAATCAGACAATATGTTGCATAATATATTTGGTTCATAGTAATGCAATTATACAGTATTTGTCCATTTGTGTCTGGCTTGCTTCACTCAACATAATGTCCTCCAGGTTCACCCATGTTGTCATGTGCTTTATGACTTCATTTCTTCTTACAGCTGCATAATAGTCCATTGTGTGAATACACCACAGTTTGTTTATCCATTCATCGGTTGATGGATATCTGGGTTGTTTCCAACTTTTGGTAATCGTGAATAATGTCGCTGTGAAAATTAATGTGCAGATGTCTGTTCACGTCACTGCTCTCAATTCTTCTGGGTATTTACCCAGTAGTGGTATTGCAGGGTCATTTGGCAAGTCTATATTCAACTTCTTTAGGAACTGCCAAACAGTCCTCCACAGTGGCTGTACCATTCTGCATTCCCACCAACAGTGAAGAAGTGTTCCTATCTCTCCACATCTTCTCTAACATTTGTAGTTTCTGTCTTTTTAATAGTGGCCATTCTGATAGGTGTGAAATGATATCTCATTATAGTTATGATTTGCATTTCCCTAATCATTAGTGGTGTTGAGCATTTTTTCATGTGTTTTTTTGCCATTTGTATTTCTTCTTTGAACAAATGTCTATTCAGGTCTTTTGCCCTTTTTTTAATTGGGTCGTTTGTCTTTTATTGTTGAATTGCAACATCTCTTTATATATCCTGGATATTAAACCCTTATCGGACATGTGATTTCCAAATATTTTCTCCCGTTAAGTCAGCTGCCTTTTCACCCTTTTGACAAAGTCCTGTGAGGTGCAAGAGTGTTTAAGTTTGAGGCGGCCCCATTTATCTATTTTTCCTTTTGTTGCACATGCTTTGGGTGTAAGGTCCAAGAAACCATCACCTACTACAAGGTCTTGAAGACGTTTCCCTACATTTTCTTCTAGTAGTTTTATGGTCCTGGCTTTTTATATTTATGTCTTTGATCCATTTTGAGTTCATTCTTTTATAGGAAGTGAGATAGGGGTCCTCTTTCATTCTTTTGGTTATCAATATCCAGTTTTCCCAGCACCATTTGTTGAAGAGACTGTTTTGTCCCATTAACATGGACTTGGTAGGTTGGTCAAAAACCATTTGACTGTATAGGTGAGGGTTTATTTCTGGACTCTTAATTCTATTCCACTGATCCATGTGTCTGTCTTTATGCCAGAACCATGCTGTTTTGACCATTGCTGCTTTATAATATGTTTCAAGGTCACCTAGATTTCTGATTAAGGAAGAAGTGCACTTAATTATTTAAAAACCAATACTTTTGAGACAACCAGCAAGATGGCAGCAGAGTAAGGAGTTCCTAGAGTCAGCTCTTGCTACAGGGCAGTTAGTAACCACCCAGAGCTATCTAAAGCATCTGTTTGGGGACTCCAGGAGACCAGAAGAGTATCCTGCAACATCCTTGAAAGTATGGAAGGAGGAGACTGCCCATTTGCAGAGAAGATTCATAAGTAGAGCATTCCATGCCCTGGAGGCCATTCTCCATCCTCCACTGGTGGCACAAGCCTCCTTAGAAGCTATTCCGTGGGTGGAATTGGAAGCTCCATTTCCCAAAAATGGGGGAGGAAGAGACAGTTGGGCACCAACTTCAGCTACTGATTAGTAAATTCAGCGGGCTAAAGTATAATCCTAAGATCAGCTGAAGTTTGAGCCTGTCCAAGTCAGAAAGAGACTGGTAACCACCATTTTAACTCCACCCCTGGCACAAGGGGAAGCAGGACAGACTGAAAATTACAGTGCTGGTAGGGACTGACTTCTTTCCATCTAGATCAGATTGCAGCTCTAGCACAAGACCCAGGCCCACCTCAGGCAGGGAAGAAGATGGGGGGACCTGCGCCTGGCTCTCCAGGAAACTACAGGCCACGCTGTGGAGGCAGAGGCTGGTGATCATCCTATGTTGGCAGCGCAAACCACCCAGGAGCTATTCTGTGGAATTGGAAGCTCCATTTCCCAAAAATGGGGAGGAAGAGACGGTTGGCCACCAGTTTCAGCTACTGATTAGTAAATTCGGCTGGCTAAAGTATAACCCTAAGAACAGTTAAAGTTTGAACCTGTCCTAGTTGGAAAGAGGCTGGTAGCCACCATTTTGACTCCACCCCCAACAGGAGGGGACGCTGGGCTGACTGAAAATCACAGGGACGGTAGAGACAGGTTTCTTTCACTCAGATTGGCCTGCAGTCCTAGCCTAGGCGTTAGCCCCACCTCTGGCAGTGAGGAAGCTGGTGGGCCCTGCACCAACCTCTCCGGGTAACTGCAGGCACATTTTGCTGGCACAGCCTGAATAATCAGAAGTCTACCAGGGCAACTGCAGTCATCTTGGACCTGCATGACATAGATTTCTGCCCACACCTGCAGCTACATCCCCACCCCACGCAGGGGAGAAAGGGGCGTGAGGCTTCATCAGTCTCTCTGGGCAACTACGGTCTAGGCCTGCATGACTTGTATTAATACACACAGCTGTGGCTCTGTCCCTATCCCTGGCAAAGAAGAAAGTTGGGAGAAACTTCATCGATCCCTGGGACAATGATGGTAGCTTGAGACTCCACAGTTTACAGTACCAACTACATATCCTTGGCTCCTACTACACAACCAGCAAGGGAAAAAGGGCAAGAAAACCCTAAACTAAAGAAAGAACTGCATCCAGAATAAATACTCTAGTAAGCCAGATGCCAAGACACCAACAAAAAATTACAATCCATACCAAGAAACAGGAAGATATGGCCCAGTTAAAGGAACAAGATAAGCCTCCAGATGACATAAAGGAGTTGAGACAACTAATCATAGATGTTCAAACAAATCTTCTTAATAAATTCAATGAGATGGCTAAAGAGATTAAGCATATTAAGAAGACATTGGATGAGCACAAAGAAGAATTTGAAAGCATACATAGAAAAATAGCAGATCTTATGGGAATGAAAGGCACAATAAATGAAGTTAAAATACACTGGAATCCTATAATAGCAGATTTGAGGAGGCAAAAGAAAAGATTGGTGAGCTTGAAGAAATGGCCTCTGAAAGCAAACATACAAAACAACAGATGAAGAAAAGAATGGAAAAAATTAAACAAGGTCTCAGCGAACTAAATGACAGTAAGAGACATGCAAACATACATGTCATGGGTGTCCCGGAAGAAAAGGGAAAAGGGGCAGAAGGAATATTTGAAGAAATAATGGTAGAAAATTTCCCAACCATATTGAAGGACATAGATATCCATGTCCAAGAAGCACAACATACTCCCATCCAAATGAGTCTGAATAGACCAACTCTGAGACACATACTAATCACAATGTCAAATTCCAAAAACAAAGAGAGAATTCTGAGAGCAGCAAGAGAAAAACAATGCATAACACATAAGGGATAACCAATAAGATTAAGTGCTTATTTCTCATCAGAAACTGTGAGGCAAGAAGACAGTGGTATGGTATATTTAAGATACTGCAAGAAAAAAACTTCCAGCTAAGAATCTTATATCCGGCAAGATTGTTTTACAAAAATGAGGGCGAGTTTCAAATATTCACATATAAACAGAAACTGAGAGCGTTTGTAACCAACAGACCGGCTTTGAAGGAAATACTAAAGAGTGTGCTATAGCCTGAAAAGAAAAGACAGGAGAGAGAGGACTGGAAGAGAATCTAGAAATGAAGATTATATCAATAAAAGTAACCAAAACTGTCAAAAGAGTGGTGAAAATAAAATATGACAGATAAAACCCAAATATTTAGGAATAAACTTAACCAATGATGTAAAACACTTGTATTCAGAAAACTACAACTCTTTGTTAAAGGAAATTTTAAAAAAACTAAATAATTGGTAGAACATTCCATTCTCACAGATTGGAAGACTAAATATCATTAAGATGTCAATTCTACTCAAATTGATACACAGATTCAATGCAAACCAGATAAAAATTCCACAAGCTTTTTAAAAAAATAAATGGAAAACACAATTATCAAATTTATTTGGAAGGGTAAGGGGTCCTGAATAGCCAGAAACATCTTAAAAAGGAAAAGCGAAGTTGGAGGACTCTCATTTCCGGACTTTAGATCATATTACCTAGCTACAGTGGAAAAAACAGCATGGTACTGGCATAAAGAGAGACACATAGATCAATGGAACCAAATTGATGGTTTAGAAACAGACCCTCACATCTATGGTCAAATGATTTTTGACTAGCTGTTAAACACACCCAGCTTGGGTGAACAGTCCATTCAACAAATGGTGCTGGGAGAACTGGATATCCATAGTCAAAAGAAGGAAAGAGGGCTGTTATCGCACACCTTTTACAAAAATTAACTCAAAATGGATCAAAAACCTAAATATAAAAGCAAGAACCATAAAGCCTCTAGAAGAAAATGTAGGAAAATATCTTCAAGACCTGGTGATAGGTGGTGGATTCTTAAAAGAGATAAGAGAAGGACTGAGATGGACTACTGATATTTAATGTATGTAGAAGTTTTAATTAGCTTTACTGTAAAAGTGTGGACATGTACAGAGTTGATGGTAACACATTATATTGAGTAACAACGTTTATAAATGGGGATGTGGCTGAAAATGGTAGTCTAGGGATGTAAATGCCAATTGACAGAAAGCTAGAGAATAATCTAGAGACTGAATAGCACAGTAAACCCAAAGGTGGATGAGAATTGTGGTTGATGGTACAGATGCAAGGGTGTCCTTTGTAAGCTAGAGCAAATGTATATCACTATTGCAGGGTGGTGGGAATGTGAAGAAACATGGGAAAAATACAACTGGAGTGACCTATGGACTGTGGTTAACAGTTATAATGTAATATTCTTGCATCTATGACGAAGATGTACTGTGTTGATAATGGGGGAGTATGGAAAATTGTGCCAAATGTATGCTATGGACCTGGTAATAATCATATGATATTGTCTCATAATCTGTAACAAATGTTCCACCACAGTCTGGTGTGCTGATAGAGGGGTGTTGCTTGGGAATTCTGCACATGTGCATGATTGTTTTGTAAGTTTACAACTCTTGTCATAAAAATATATGTAAAAAATAATAGGCTGGGTTGGGGAAAAAATACACCAAATGTAAGATAAGTATTACAATTAGTAGTAAGATTTTGACAATATTCTTTCATAATTTGTAACAAACGTCTCACAACAATGCAAGGTGTTGGTGGAGGGTTGATGTATGGGACCTCGGTATCATGCTATGCATATTTGCTTTGTAAGTTCACAACTTTTTCTATACACTTATTGTTTATGAATGTTCATGCATAAATGATATAATAATAATAATAGAGTGGGTTGGGGGAAAAATCCTTTGTTAGTAGTACTATTTTGAGGATGCTCTTTAATCATTAGTTAAAAATGTTTCACAACAATGCAAGGTATTCATGGTAGGGTGAGGTGTGAGAGCCCTGTATGATATTATGCATGTTTGTTTTGTAAGTTCACAACTATTACTATACACTTATTGTTTATGTATGTTTATGTATGAGTTATATACTTCAATAAATTTTTAAAAAATGAATACTTTTCTCCCCTCATTCCTAAGAACATATTTTGGAATCAGATTTCCCCCTTAAATTTACTCTGACCTTAAATATTGCACCTGATCTGATAATGCACATAACAGGAAAAGTGAAAGTAAAATGAGGCTCTTTACAATTGCAAGAGTGACCTTGAGAAATTTTAAAATGCCCAACACTCCATGATTTGTCTGAGACGTTTTCCCTCTAAAATACATATCAATATATGCAAGCTACAGAGTTGCCCTATATATGTGCAACCAAGAGCTCAAAAAGGTAACAGAAAGGAAAAAAAACAGTACTAGTGAAATTGTGGAACTAGACCTAAAAGTTAGTCTCAGGTAAAATTAGAATTAATATCTTACTATTTAATAAATGCCTTAATTAGGGACCAAAGGAAATAAGGTCAATATGAAATTAAGATTAAGCAACAGGGTATGACTTCATAGAAAAAAAATTTGTAAAGCACAAATCTCTTTTCATGATCAGAGAGGATATTTATCCCAATTTCTTCTTAATTTGATAGATGGTTATATTGTTAATATACTAGGCAGCAAGTGACTCTACTTTCCAATATAATATCAGTTACCTGAAAGTTAGTAAATTTATTATGTTAAGAATAGTCTGAAATTTATCCTTAGTGGTATACTCAAATCCTTACTATTTATCTTAATTAATATATTGAGAATAGTTCTCTCCAGAGAGATATCAAGCTCACCCCATCTTCAAAAGTGAGAAAACTTTTGGATCCTTAAATTATAAACCTATTAATTTGTTTGATCTCACTGTATAATTTAATGCCAGCTCCCAATACAATGTTTGATTCTAGCAAAAACGGTTAGCTTTTTATATTATTCCATTTTTAGAATTCAGAAAATGAGGCCTAATGTGGTTAAGTAATTTCCACAATGCCTCAACAAATTTTAAGACTTGCTTCTCATTGTAATATTCCATGAAGACAAATTCCTTAGATTGTAAGCGTCATGCCAGAAAAGGCTGTGTGCATTTGTTTCCGTGGAATATGCAGCTGCTAGCCTGTGTCTGCAGCTCAGCAGGCATTTGTTGACTGCTGTCGTTGTGAAAAGCATAGATACCATGAAGTGACCCGTTTCACTGTTACCAAGAAAATAGTATAGGATGATATAAGTTTCTCAAATGCTCTTAATAATTCCTATGTTAGAGGATTTTCATGAGAATTAAATGAGATAAAGATGTCACTTCTCCCCAAATGCATCTATAGAGCGTAGCCAAAATTCCAGCAGCTTTTTCTTTTGAGAAAATCTACAAACTGATTTTTAAAATTTATTTGGAAATACAATGGACTAAGCTAGCCAAGACACTTTTGAAGAAACAAAACAAATTTGTAAGTTTATCATTACCTATTATAAAGCTATATTAATTAAGACAGTGGTATGTTGGGTATAGACAAAATGAGTAGTGCAACAGAATACAGTGCCAGTAAGAGACCCATGTATATTCAGTCACCTGAAATATAATGAAGGAGGCAGTACAGTGAGAAATAGATGAGCTTCTCATTACATGGTGCTCAGTGAAATGGATATCTATGTGGGAGAATATGTGTCTTGGCTTTTTATCTCACACTGCAGACAAAAATCAATTCCAGGTGAACTGAAGATAGAAATGTGAAAGGGAAAGCAAAAGTTATGGACAACCATTTTCATGACCTTGGCGTAGGCAAAGAAAACAAAAAATACAAACCACAAAAGAAAAAAATAGTAAACATGGAATTAAATTAAAACTAAGAATTTCTGTCCAATGAAAGACTGCTAGGAATGTCAAAAAGCAATGGACAGGGAGAATATATTATAATACACTTATCTGACAAAGAAGTTGTATCCAAAATATGTTTTAAAAAAACTCCTACAAAATCAATAAGAAAAATAGAAAACTATACAGAAGTCTTGAACCTTTTTCAAAGGAAAATGTCTGAAAGGCTGATAACATATGAAAGATGCTGAACTTCATGATCTTTCAGGGAAATAAAAAATTAAAACGGCCACTGTGGAAGATGACATACTTGTAATATAACTACATTACAAAAGACTAGTACCCAGAATATATAAAGTGTTCCTACAAATCAAATCAATAAGGCAGATTATCCAGTAGAAAAAATGTGCAAAAGACTTGAACAGGACTTTCACTAAGGAGGATATCCAAAGAGCCAATAAACATGAAAAGATGTTCAACGTCCGTAATCATCAGAGAAATGCAAATTTAAAACCACAAGTGAGATACAACTACATAATGACCAGATTGCATTAAAACAAATCTGACAATAGCAAGTATGAGCAAGAATTTGAAACAGCATATACTCTAGTAAATGAGTATAAATTAGTGCAACTTCAGGAAACATTTAGGCATTATCTGTTAAAGATGAGGATGTGTGTATCCTAAGTAACTCAATGCTTTTATCCTCAATACTTGTATTCTAAGAAACTCAATACTTCTAGGTATATACCATAAAATCATATGCAACAAACACATATGAATTCTTATAACAGCATTGTTTATGATGTCTAAAAACTGAAAACAACCAAAATGTCCTCCAAAAATAAATAATTTTTTGTATATTTACACAATTTGAAATCAAAAGGATCATACAAGGACTTCTGAGGGTGCAGGCAATATTCTATTTCTTAATTTGGATGATCTGCATAGAGTTCACTTTATAATTATTCATTAAACTATATATTTATATTGTGACCTTTCCAGGTCATAAACAATTTTTTTTTTAGGAGGTATGGGGGATTGAACCCAGGACTCATACATGGGGAGCAGGCGCTCAACCACTAAACTACATCAGCTCCCTTATATTTAACAAATGTTAAAAAGCTGAAAAAAGAAAAAAAGAGTTAGGGAGAAGATATCCATTTTTCTGGCATGGATCACAGCAAAGACACAGATCACAGGCAATCTAGTTCTGCAGTATGAATACAGAAGTTGTTCCTAGAAGGTTAGCCTAGACTATGTTGTATGTTTCTTTAGCCCTTCTGGATTGGCTAAAATGAAAAAGCTGGAAAGTACCAAGTATTTAAAAGGATATGGAGTAACTGCAATGGTCATAAACTATGGGTGGAAATGTAAACTGATGTTAGTACTTTGGAAAACTCTTCTATGAAAGTTAATTATATGAATACCTATGACCCAACAGTTCCACTAGCTGGCATATATCTAACACAAATGCATCAGGCATTCCACACTGGAAACTGCCTAAATGCTCATCAATAATAGAATGGATAAATAAATTGTGGTATCTTCACATGATAGAATAGTATTTACCAATGAACATGAATAATCTATAATTAAGCACAACTGTATGAATGAATCTCATAAATACAACATTGAGATAAAGAAGCACAGTACAGTACAGTAAGTTTCTATTTATATAGGGATCTAAACAAGCAAAATTAACCTGTTCTGTTAGAAGTCAGAACAGCAATTATCCTTGGGCAAGTTGGAGCTTGAAAAGGTCACAGAGGGATGCTAGTAATATTTTGCTTCTTGATGTAAGTTCTGGTTAAAAGAGTTTAGTTGTTTTTTTTTAATCATCATTGGAAATAAATGATTTGTGAAATTTTCTTCATATATATTAAACTTCACTAAAAGTTTTAAAAATGAGATTATATGTGTGATGTTCTTAGAAGTGCAACAGGCATGTGGCAAATTATAAAAATGTTAGCTATTATTATTGTGTTGTTATTGATATTCTTACTGTTATGGACTACAGAAAGCACTAAGTTTGAATACTGCTCTCCATGATTTAAAAATGGAAATTAGTAAGTGTTGGAAAGGCAAGACAATTAGCACAAATCTGAGGCTATCTTATTTATATCATCAGAAGGGCTGAAAACTAATTGAAAAGGGCATAAACTTCTTAAATAAGTCAATACATTTCAGTGCTGGGTCCATGGACTACCTGTGACACCCTTCAATTGATCAAATCAAATAATTTAACTACTTAAGGGTGACCATTAACATCCAACTCACCCTAACAGGCTCATCACAATGTGCTTCTCCTCCTAATCAGGTATTCTCCAGACCCCCCAGTATTAATCTATGCCCAATTGATCTTAAAATTTTCCAGACTGTTGACTTCTGGAATCTTCAATCCCCAAGTGCTCGAGGAGATTTAAAGTTCAATTCCAGGGTGGGAGGTGGGGAGTGGTGGATATTGGTCCTAATAAACAGCTCACCCTGTTGCTCAGTCTTTTTTATCTGGAGAACATAAGGCATTCTTCTAAATATTCAGAGATTTTCTGTTCTTCTGTCTGTATGCTTGGTATTTAGTCCATAGGGATTTATTTTAAACCAGCAACAGAAAATATGAGTGCTATACTCTAAAGGTAAAATAGGGTAATAGCTGTTCTAGCTGCTCCTTAAAATTTATGCCAATATGGTTTCTCAACCACAGATTCAAGAATTAGCTAGTATGAAAACAGAATTAACCCTCAAAAAATGCAGTATTAAAACAGGCAGAGATTAGCAATAGTTTAGGACTCTATCCTCTGCAAATGCATGACTTTCTTTTGTTTCGCAACTTTTCTCAAACACCTATAGTTGCACAGGATACGACCTAATCTACTTTGGGTTTGGTGTCAATAATAATACAAAGTATTCTATTAATAACAGTTTTAAAAGCTAAAAATAATGCTTTATTATGGACTCAGAGACTAAAGTAATCAAACAAATCATTGTGTATCAATTCTAAAGTGGACTAAATGGAAATTTTTGGTCAATGAGTGTTTACCTAATGGCTTTTAATTATTGAAATCAATACAATGTTTTCTCTCTGCTTGGTTTCTAAACTTGTTTGGTAAACCATCTCGTACACTTGGAGAGATTAGAGCTTTGATTTGCTCTGGCAAGTGTGTGTGACACTATTTGCTCTGTACTGCCCTTGCTGAAACAACATCTTTTGGCCCACCTTTGTTAAGATGGCAACTGAAGAACTAAAGCAGGTAAGAGGAAGAACTAACTTGATGAGCGAAAGTCCTTGAGGCTGCTGAGATACTCTAGCTACTGGAACTGAGGAGAGTTGGTGCTGTCCTTAAGGGGCCTATTTGATTTGCAAAGAGCTCATAAATGGGCACCACTGTGGGGACAATGAGTTGATTGGGCTGAAAAGTTTTGTGATTTCTCTTACTAATTACCTCTCTGTCACAACATCCACCACTTCTTCATTTTCTTCATTTGCTGACTGATTTCCTTTTGGACTCCTGGCTCTATCTTTTCCACCCTCTTACTAAAGTGTGGTACAGCTAGCTAGCACTATGGAGCCCTTTCTTTGTGCCAGGCACTACATTAAGCAATTTTCTTGTGTAATCTCATTTGATCCTCACAACAACCCTATATGATATACATTATTATCTTCATTTTAGTTGGGGAAACTGAGGCCTAGGGAAGTAAAAGTAAATTTTCTAAAGGTCTCACAGCTAGTACACGTTAGAGCCAGGAAAAAAAAAAACAACGGTTAAAAAAAGTTCTTAATCTTAACCCACATTTCTGTGGCGTTAACGCATTGTATTGTAAATAGGACACTTGATGTTATTTTTAGTTAAGGTGGGTCCAATGGAATCAGGATATCCCTTAATCCTTTTGCTGGAGGTCTTATAAAAAAACAAGGTAAGGGGCAAGTGGTAAGCTGGAAGTCAAGGGAACTTGGAACCTGGAAGAGAATGGAGAGGACCTGGTTAAGTGCAGCGAGGCAGGCACACAAGACAGGCAGCCGACGGGCCAGCCAAAACTCTATGGACCCCAGGAGAAAGCACGCCTTCTAGCCTCCAAAACCGTGAGCCAATATTCCTGTTTAAGCCAATTCATTGTGTGGTATTTGTCCTAGTAGCCAGGAAACTAAGACAGCTGCCATCTGTTAGTCTAGTAATAGCAGCACATTTTATGCCTAAATTTCTTGCTAGTCATGGATAATTGCAAGTGAGATTTGAGGTTACTGAGTTTTGTAAAGCATGTAAATGTTGCAAGGAGAACCTCGGTTATTCCTTCCTCTAAAATGGAAGGCACCCATTTTATTTAGAGAAGTGTAATTCAGTGTGAATTATTTAGTACTTGTAGTCATATGCTGTTAGCACTAGAAGGGACCTTAGAAATTTACTAATTCAAAGATTTTCAAACTGCATTCTTTGGAATCCTATTCCTCAGTGTTGTCTGGGGCCTGCGTATTCAGCTCCCTGCCTCTGCCTCCACTACTTGTTATATTTTTACTGTTTTATGTGGTGGGGTGATTGCATTTGAAAAGAGAATTGCATCTAAAAAAACAGTCCAATAGTCACTGCACCCCCTTATCTTTCCAATATGAAATTTAGACCCCATGATAAAAAGAGATTTCCCAAAGAAAACACGATATTGCAGTAGAGCCAGGTGCTAATGTCCTTTCTACTCGAGTGTGGCATTTTTTTCTCCACAGAATTCATAGAAACAGCTCCTCTTTGAAAGTGTTAATAGTTTTGTGAGGTGTTTTTCCTTCAGTTATGCCATTTATTGATGGACTTATACTGGTAAACAATCACAACAAAAGAACAATCTTTTGAATATAATGGCTTAATTTATTAAGTGAAACATTTCTTTGAAACATTGTCAGTTATGTCATTATAGTAGCCCTGGAATTTCTATGGAGATATCTATCTCTGCAGTGATTTTCAGGAGTTCCACTCTATGTCATATCAAGCAATTGTTTCATGTGTGTGTGTGCGTTTAATACCTGTGTCTTAGAATGTTGAGTCATACTTTAGCTGGGCTTCCTGAAATAGGTTTGCTCACGATGAGATGTATGAATGAAAAGTGTTACTTTTGGTCAGTGGGTGAGTATTTATCCTTCACTATAAATGAAGGCAGTAAACAATTCAGCTTTTGAACACAGAATGGTCTATACTGTACTTTTCAGTGAAGTTTCTTTCTGGTCCTTGGTGGCTTAATTTCTTCCCTCTGATTTTCGGGTAAAGACAAACATACAGGTGAAATTGGTTATGGAGACCTTAGTGGCAGACGTCTTGTTGAGACCATTTTAACCAGTGATTGTGTTGTTTGGGCAATAGTAGGCATGCTTGAGATTTCTTGGCACGGATTTAGGTATGCATATTACTTTTTTCAGAGGCCAGAAATGCTTGGCTGTTTTGATAAATTCGATTAGTCATCCCAGTTTGGAAAAGATAAAATTTGTATAAGAAAGAAGGAAGGGAGGGAGGGAGGAAGGAAGAAAAGGAGGGTGGAGAGATAATTATATGTTTTGATCTGTATGGGTAAGTTGGGGTTGATGGTCCCAAATCTATTTTTTCCATTAAGCCATTAAAATGTCAAGGTTACTTTTATCTAGTACCATGTGGAAAATAAACATTTGATGATAACTGCTTTAAAATGGGATGTGATTCATTTACATTTTAATTCTATTTATCCTCTTCTATGTTTATGATAACACTTCAGAAACTGAATACTAAGTTTCTGTTAAAAAATATAATAAGCTAATATAAACTCGAAGAAATGTTTGCGATCGGACATTCTCAACAGACAGAATATATCTAAAGCAAAAGGAAAAGGTTAGTTAAAGTATCTTCTTGGGGTGATGGGAAAGTTTTGGTAATGGATGGTAGTGAAGGTAACATTGTGAACATAATAACACTGAACTATATATTTGAATGGGTTAAAAGGGTAAATTTTAGGTTGTATATATGTTAGTAGAATAAAATTTGAAAGTGTAAGTAAATATATATGTGTATATATATATAATCTGAGGATTTCAAAGGGCTGTTGTTATATATTTATGGATTAAGACTTCAAATTCCTTTGAATAAGGCAGAGATTCTAAACCTACTTTGGAAATCAAACAGCCTAATTTGTGCTTATTATAATTCTTCTCATACTGCACTGATGTTATTTCTTTACTGGTTTGTCAGTCCTCTAAGGCTGCAAGCTCCTTTAGGACAAAGATCTTACCCTTTAATCATCTGCTTTTATACCTATAAACTCTCATAAGTATACGGTAGATGTGCTGTTTATTTAGTGAATGAATGCATGACTGAATAAATATAAATGACTTTGCATACTGAGCTTCTGGATAAGTTGTACTTTCCAGTGTTTCTCTAAAAGTCTATGTTGTGTAGAATATTCTCACTTCAAAGTAACTTGGTAGCAAAAAGAATCATAAACCCAGAGTTCTTCTTTACTGCTTTCTACACCATTTTAGAGACTTCCAAACAGCATCAAACACCAAGTTCACATATATTATAAATCATCCCTAAAGGCAAAGAGGAGAGAAATCTAGATAAAGCAAGTATATACTAGGGGTTTCCCTTACACATCTTCACATTCAATTAAAAACCAGAACAAAACATACAGATACAGGTACACAAGCCACTCATACACATACATGCAAATAAGGCCAGAACTTCACCTTTTTAAATTTCTGGCAAATTATTCACTTTCAGAGAAAAGTAGTAGTAGACATTATTTAATGATCACTTGCTATGAGCCAAACATTGTGCAAAGCATTTCCATATAGAATATTGATTGCTTTTCACAATACTTTTTGAAACTGGTTCTACCATTATTCCTGTTATATTGTTGAGGAAATTGATCTTCAGAGAGATTAAATATTAACATTTCTTATAGCTTATACATTGCAAGGCTTGGTTTCAAACCCAGAATTATTTGATGTCATATACTGTAAACTAGTCTCATTCGTTTTTATATATCACCTAGCACATATCAAAGTGTCTGGTCCAGAAAGCAAAGAAGGAAAGAGTGTCTGAATCTCTTTGGAAATGCCTTACTGCCAAACAGATCTACAAGTCCAAAATCCTTTGTACTTTGCTTTCTCCTGGTTATTTGACTTCAGTGCCTTTCTAACATCATAGAAAACATGTTCATGTGTATTCTAAAAAGTCTTCAATTAGCATTGTAACCAAAGCCAGGCTGAATTGGTGATTTCTTCCCACATACACATCCTTTGGATAACAGTCCTCTTTTTTTTTTTTTTTGGCAGGTAGTACCATTTCAGGTTCATTTAAAACAGTCATCTCTTTTGTTAATTTACAAATTTAAAAGATCAGTGAAGTGTGAGAGTGAAATGGATGTAAAAATAAAAGAACATATGCAGAGGATGCTGACAAGGGTCAGACAATAGTGTTTCTCAGCATGAGAGCTGCTCTGTCACTTTACTTCTTGGGACATCTGTGCCTGCTCCAAGCTGCCTCAGAGAAAGGCTTCTAGCCAAACCACCCCACAGACTCACCGTCCACACATAGTCATGGCAATTCTACTCTTCAGAAGCACCTGCCTGCAAATACAATTTGCTCAGGGATACTGCAAGGAGCATCGGAATTATGCACTGTCTTCATCTAATCACACCTTTGCAGTCTCTCCACAGCAAGGGCTCTGCACGGCTCTTTTAATCTTCTCACCCTTTGTAGGAAACAAGAACTATGGTCTTTCTTCCCCTCACAAATTAAATTGTATTACCAGGTAGCAATGGAGCAGTGCCAGCTGAATAAAATTTATGGCAAAGCAGACAGAAGGATTCCGATGTCCTCAGCTGTCTCCAAGGCAAAGAAATTGTCTTTCAAAACCAATAACTCAATGAGGCATGACCCCAGTGCCATGCAAGGGCCCTCATATTGCTCACTACTTCTAAAGTCAGGGATGGCACAGAAGAGACACCACTTGCTAACAGCCAACTTAATTTTGGCGGCTCCATTGGCAATCAAGCCATGCCAACTTTGTCCCCTTGCAAATCTGTACAATTATTATCTTCCTATATATTTATATTTGCACCTATGCTTTAATAAATAACTGCCTTGAGATAGTGTTGCATTCACCTATTTAAATATTCCTAAGCACAGTCAGTAGGTCTGGCTTTCAGATTACTAAATTCAAACTTATCAGGAAGGAATGTAAATGACATATAAATGAGGCATATTGTAAAAAAAGATTTTCAAACAGCAGGAATCCCACTGCTTGTTTCTGACAAGAAGATGTTACAACAGGTTGAATAATATCTTTGGGATTCACAAATTATGAATGCAATCTTCTGTTGGTGGCTTTTCATTCATGCCGCTTTCAATTGCCCATGACTAATGCATGTACTGCCAGTGTCATCATCACTATCTTAATTTACAAGAAATAGACACTAAGATAGCATTTCCCAAAGTAGGTTCCTCAGAATACTAATACTGCATAATAGAGTTTTATGGAAACACCCTTTCAGGAAAGGTTTCTAAGAATGTGCAAGAGCCAGACAGGCTCTGCTGTGTTTCTCAAAATTATTTTAAGAATCCCCTTTTCACAAAATACCTTGAGGAATAAATACTCCATTAGGGACATCATTTGAGGGTAGAATTTGTAAACAAAGAGAGCAGCTAAAAGGATTCAGGTTAGGAATATTCCCAAGACATCATAGGTTGTACCCATCCAAATGTTAAAGATGAGGTATGGGTGGGACAGAAGCACAATCTTTTCCCATTGGGGCATTCCTTTCCCCCTCAGATTAAGACCTCATACCTTGATCTCCATCAGAGTTTCACACACATCAGTTATATATCAGACATATAGCAAAAATGGCAAAGGCTGTATCTACTTTGCGCACTCTAGTACTCCCGGTTTGAGACACATAGTAGGCTCTGCATAGGTAAAAGCTTGTTGAATAAATGATGAATGCATGGATGAAAGAATGGATGAATGTGCATATGCTTCTTTATAAGTGTGGGTCCCTAGGATAATGCACTAGTTTTTCAAAAGTAAGTAGGCAGTATCAGAACAGATGTTTCCAAGACACCACAGTGGCTCTGCTTTTCTTCCTTTCTGTAACTTGTAAATAATGAAATCTCATGTGTGTTTCAAAATGTCATCCTCTGTTGCTGGCTGTGTTGTTGCCTTGGCAACACAGACTATGTTATAAGCTATGGTCTCTCCATGGCAGTAAGTGGGAGTCACCCCGCAGAGTTCCACAGTGAGATATTTTCTTTAGGGATCCCTAACTGCCCCCTGGTCTAAACCTTGATGTGTGTGTGCCTGTGAGGAGGTTTACTTTATGTTAATTCTCTCTATTATTCAAGGCCTAATAATCCAGCTGCTAAATAATTATTTCATCCTCCTTTTATATTTGCTTCAATTATGCACACAGTTGATGGCATATTGTTTGTGAAAATATCCTCAAAAGTACTGTTGATCAGACTTTGGGATTTTACAGAGTAGAAGAACTCATTAAATGTGAGAGAAACTAATATATGCTTGCCCACTTTTATTATTGCTAAGAAAATAACTAAATAAATAAATCACCCACTATCCTAATTTTATTAAAGAATGGAAATTTTTCCCCCAGAAGTAGGAAGAAAAAAAAAATTTTTTAAGGGACATTCTTTAATTTGAAAAGGATTAGCCTATAAAATATCAATCACGTTGTCTTTATTCATTTTACTAGACTTAAAAATCCTCTCGTCATGGACTGACATTGTTCCACAAACACATTTGAAAACCTTCGTTCAAAAGGACAGTAAGAAAAACAAAGTGAATATAAAATACTAGAATCTTTGTTCTAAATGAGGCCAATGGTCTATAGAGTCTAGATTTCTCTCCTCTAAGTGGCACCAAGGAACACTGAGCACAGCTTGGCTTACCATGCCAATCTCCAGCGTCTATGTGTTGAACCCCACTGGCTTTAACTTTTCCCAACCTTCCCTAGCTACTCACTCAACTCTGCACCCTCCCTCTCACTTCCTTTCTCTTAAGGAAACTGAGGCCATAAGCCCACTCGTCCTGTATCTACAGGTTATCTAAATCCCTACTCATCTTCTCCAGGAGTTTGGATCTTCTATTATACCTACTTGCTTGAAATTTCATGCTTTAGCCATTACCTGCTCCTTAATCAATTCTTCCCTAGTAAAGAAAAGTACTAAATCTGACTTGGTTTTGGTCCCTATTAACTGCGTGCAATTATTGTGACCCAAATAGAAGAAATTTACTCCATCATGCTTCTCACTGCAATCCTCAAGGATCTTTAAGAAGCCCTGAGACTCTTCTCTTTCCTTCTCTGGGGGTCTAAGCAGATCAGGCAAGATCAGCGTCTGGCAGGTCCAGCCAGGTCTGTGTTCTCCCTGTGCCAGCTCCTTAATTTACAGTGGATGGGGTAAATCATGACACACTGGTACTTGTGGACCCAGCTGTCTGTGGAGCAGGTATGTACTCCAAACCAGCCATTTCCAGAAGGCTTTGAAAAAAGCTCAAACCTTTATCTCCATCTTGCTAGTGGTTGCTCTTTGCATACATACAGCATTGGCCAGAATCTTGGAGTCACAGTTAAGTGGGAAGATTAGGGGACCAATGCACTCCAAATGCCTATGTTTACATCCCTCACTCCACTTCCTTATACATCCACTCACTGCAGTCAATCTGATTTTCACCACCCACAGATCATCCCAACCACTCTGGCAAAATCCACTAGCATCTTTCTAGTTGTCAAATGCAGTAACATGTGCCAATGTTGTCATGTTGTGTTCAACTTTTATCAACTCTTATTTTATTCTTCCTGGCTTCTAATATTGCCGACCATTTATCTTTGGAATTCTTCACTGAGGTTTTTTTTCTGTAGAAAGCACTCTTTCTTAAGTGTACTCATATTTCTCTGACTACTTCTTCCTAGATTCCTTAACTAAATCCCTTAAATGTTAATGTTCTTTGGGGTTCTGAGCTTCATCCTCTTCTAAGTCTGTTATTCTCACTCCCGTGACTTCCACAACCAGGTGGACTTCCAAATCTACCTAGCCAGCTTAGGTTCCTTGACTACCAGCCCCATATATCTTTCTGCTTGTTAAAACTCTCCACCTAGATAAATGACAAGTGTTCTAAACTCTGCATATTCAGAGTTGAAGCAATCATTTCCTCTCAGGTCTGCCTTTTCTTCTGTTCTCCCATAAGGCTTTCACTTAATCACCCAAGTAAGTATCTTAGAGGTAAGTATTCTTCACCAAGTCTTACCTAGTCTACTTCCTAAAATCTCTCTGACCTGCCCCATTCTTTCCATCCCACTATCATTCCCTTAGTGCAGAAATTAAGTATAATATCTCTTGGTATACATCCCTGTTCTAAAAATTAAGTATGAAGGGAATGGTATAGGTAGGAATTTGTAGGGGAAGGATTAATTGAGGGACGCATTTACTTGTATTCTAGTAAATTCCAGCAAATTACTTTTTATTATTATTATTATTCTCTTGCGGTTTTACTTGAAATGTTTTAGACAATGAAATGGCAGGGCTCTACTCTGAACTTGACACCTCATCGCTGCTCTGATGGCTCTGTTTTTTTGTTTCTTTTTTACATTTTTTGTTTTAAATTTTAGATTGATGCATTTTAAGCCAAATGGGGAACTATAGAGATTGTCCAGCTCAAGTTAGTACTTTTGATAGGATACCTGGGGGCCATTTTATTTTCTCCCTCACATTACTTACTTCCAAGCAAGCAACAATTCCTGCTTATTTTGCTTCTTTAATAGTGCAAGAATTAGCAAAATATCTATCCGCATATGTATATGTTTAATTGCTTGAAGTGATACTATATAATAGTTTTAATTACTTGTGGGAATTATAAATAATATGGGGGAAATATTAGGAATAAATAATTTGGGGGGTTGACATGTATTATAATTAATTTTCCATAAGGTGGGATATTGTAAAGGTGAAGAATTTTACTAATGTAGAATAATGTTGCCTATGGAAAGGAAATGTATTAGATGTTCAGACTTGAGTATAATAATTAACACATTTACTGTTGAAAGACAGCTATTTCATATTGAGAATTTTTGTTATCTGCTTGCCTCAAAGGTGAAATGTGTGATATTAGTAGGTTATAAAAGATAATTTGGCAAAACTGATTGCAGGTCCAGAAATGTCAATATCCTATTCATTTAGGATATTTTAGGGACAATACCTAGGTTGGATTAATCACATTTGAGGAACAGTAGCCCTCAGATTTGCAAATATAAAAACTAGATTCTTTTTTCATTATCCGGGGATGATTTGAACAGGAAGATAGCTCATTCCAAATTGACGGAAACATTTCTCTCTGCAGATATGTGAATTTTTTCACTGTGGGTAAGCCACATGGGTAGCCAGTATAAAATCAAAGTTTTGCCTGGTCAATATAGAAACAGAACAAAGGGATTCAGGTGATCTAAAAAGCCTGTCAGAGCTGAGGTAACCTCTACTATAGAGACAACTTACCTATAGTAGGTAACTTTTACTATTGGGACAACTGGTCAAGGAGACACCGTGCTTGGGTTCATTGCCAAAACTGCTTCCCTGCATGGATAATGATTTTTGCATCCTTTTTTCAAGACTCCGTCTTTCCTACTTGACAATACATAGCATATGTTCATACATAAAACAGCATGCAATTGAACTCCGCATTGCTTCAGCCTGGAAATCACAGCCTATTGTTTCCTCCAAGTGACTGGATTGCAGTTTGGCATGTACTTGCATACTGTCCGTTTCCTCAGCCCCTAATGTGTCAGATCTCTTAAATTGTGGATATATTTTATTAGTTAAACTTTCAGAGGACACATTTTTCTATCAGTTTTGGAGACATTTCACTTCAGGACTGCTAATATTCTTTTACTGGTTTTCTCTCTTCATGTAAGAAAACACACTTTACTATATATTCCAATATATAAAGGGCATAATTTGATCTGCAGCCTTATCAAAACCTGGACATTATTTACATTATGTAAATCAAAGGAAATTAATTTGTAAATAACCATAGTTATATATTTACAAAGAAGATATATATTTAAATCCATATTGCTAAATTAATAGCCATCTCCCTCCATTAAAAAAATAACACTTGGTTAAGAGTTTACTCAACTATCTACCAGGTATAAATGATTTTTAATCATCTGTTCATCCTTATCCATAATAGAGTATTCTCAGTCTAAGGATGCTATCTATCCAATTGTCAGAAAGGATCAGTCAGTTATACCCAGGATGAACAATTCATACAATAAAGGGCAATTGGCCAAGCACTGCATGCTTGAAATGGGTGACTATTCCAACAGAATTTACTCTCTAGTCTCAGCCCTCAAACCTAAGTTTTTCTAGACTGATATTGCAGGAGACAAGAAAGCTTGACAAAACAAATCAATGTTTTTCCAAGATGTGACTGAATATAACAAAAGGCAGCAAATGAACAGGATTGAAAGCATAAAATACATTCAATCTAGTTAGAATTGATTTATCTTCAAAAAAGAATCAGCAGTGAAAGGATAGATGAACCACTTTTGCTGTATTCTTCTGACACTGAGGTGGCCTTTGTAACTCTGGTTGGCCAATTCACCAATACAAATGGAAAGAATTTGCTATTTTAGAAAGAAAGATCTGCAGCCATGATAAGGTTTGTGAATTCTCCGCTGGTTGTCTGCTACTGCCTTGGACTCCTGTGTTAAAGGTAAAGAGGGTAAACTGGGCCCACTGTGTGTGTGTGTGCATGCTTTACAACAGTCTGTGGACCTCAGTTCCTGTAGGCGACCCCTGGTGCTGGCATGTGTTTTGAGTTCTCCTGTTGCCCTTGTAGCCTAATAGCTTTTGGGGAAATATAATCATTTAAAATCACAATCTGCTCCAAACCCAGAAAACCTCTCCACAAAGGTAGAAGGGAAAGAAAAACAATTTTATTATTGAATAAGCATTACCAGAATGTGAAGCATCATAGGCAGTCCTCAAAGAGATTGCAGAGACAGAATGAGAGCTCCTCCTTTTTATGTAGCTAAACCAATGCAGCCCAGTACATACACATTCTCCAGATATTTGGGAGGGTTTATAGTTTGGAGGCAGGAACCCCTGGGAAGTTAAGCTTATCTCTTCCCTGGAATCTGGGAAATAGGGACAGTATCTCCCCTGATTACATTTCAAAAGGACAAAGAGAGAATTTACAAGTACATGTTTTCTAAAGTAAAGACTAAGAGATGGGAGGGAGGAGGAAGTCTCTTCCCTTATGTTCGACTAGGAGAATTAAATCTTCTTTATTTTCACATTTGTTTTTGCCCTTACACAGCTAGACTAAATTCAGTGTCCCATGGAACACCATTTAGCAAGGAATGAATAAACACCAGCCTCCCACATGGGAGGTCTCGGGTTCGGTTCCATTGCCTCCTGAAAAAACAAAAAGAAACAACGAGAAAACAAGTGAAAAAAACAACTCAGGGAAGCTCATATGGCTTAGTGGTTGAGCTCCAGCTTCCCACATACAAGGTCCCGGGTTCAATCCCCAGCCCCTGGTTACCGCAAAAAAAAAAAAAAAAAAAAAAAAAAAAAAAAAAAAATCATGGAGTTTGGGAATTCACAAACTCCTAAAGAAATTTAAGATGTGAATTGTTCACAGCCAGTGTATTCATTTCTCTTTCATTCCAGAAATCTTTATAAGCCCTGGTATTTCATTTAATATCTAAGAAAACATTCAGTAAACAGTGTAGGAAATTTTTACTTAGAGTAAACTCTGGGCTTTTGGGGCTCTTTACCCAAGTCTCATCCCCTGTATCAGGGGTTCTTAACCTTTTTTGTTCCACGGACCCCTTTGCCAGTCAGGTGAAAACCACGGACCCATTCTTAGAATGCAGTGGCAGATAGTTTTACGACACTCAACTAGCATTGGGCCTAACAACTATGGTAATATCTAAATATGGATGAGCATAAGTGATTTTTCGAGATATGCAACAATTATAATGTGATATGAAATGAATATCACTCTGATTTATTTATTGCATACATTCAGAAGTGAAGGAAATGCTAGATTTCAGTTAGAGGTCAGAGAAAATAAATATAATAAGTCGATATTTTTCAATTCAAGCTCACAGACCCCCAGAAATCTTTGGGGGTCCGTGGACTCCTGGTTAAGAACCCCTGCCCTATATTGATTCCTGAGGTTGTGCTACTCAGACGGCCAGGGCAAGTGGCTTTCCAGTTCAGTCAGTATCAGCTGGTCATTGACCTATTCTTAGTGTGTGATACATGGTAGCAAACCCTCCAGAAAAAGAGACAAGGGTTCTTGATCCCCGAAAGAGGAAATTCAAAGAGGCAAAGGGGCAGACCAACAGAAACAAGGGCTTTTAAACATTTCTCTTCATACTGACTCTCCACTCCATAGGACAAAGGTGCATGACCTTGACCCATACCAGCCCCTCCTTCTACAAGGAGGAAGGAGGGTCTTGTGGGATAGGGAGTTTTAGCACCCCCTGCTGGTCAGAACCTTGCTACTACAAATTTACTCATTTGTAGATAACTAGATAACAGCTATCTGTATGGTACTATTCTAACCACAGCACAATGTAAACTATGCAATTTACAGAGAACTTTTAATGATTTTTTATTTAATTAATATTTTCTTTTAATAAGGGACCCAAAAGTAAGGAATGGAGAAGAGCTCTGAAGTGAGTATGGTCTAAATGAAACATTGAAGAATGTTATGTATGTAGACAACAGGAGTCAATGAATGCCTCACTTCCAAAGAGTGCCTGCTGGCATGCAATGCTCAAACTTCTTACAGATTGGCAGAAAAAATAATTATTGTGACTCTTCTGTGCAAGATGTGCATGGAAGCAAAGTCACACAGAACTTCATTTCCAATAAATTCTCTTAAGGAGATAAAAGAAGGCAGCAACTGAACATAATTTTATTCTTTATTCACTTGATAGGTCACAGAAGTGTTTCCTTGGGGATTATCTTTTCTTAGAAAATAGACTTATAATGTGAAGCAGGCTGGAATAGTGGGAAGTGCACTTATTTTGGAATCAAACAGACCAGGACTTGGATAACAGCTCTGCCCCTTCCTGGCTAATTACCTTTACCAAGTTCATTAACCTTTCTCAGCCTCAGTTTGCTAATCCTTAACAGAAAGGTAATAATGCCTAATTCAAATGATTAATTTGTGAATGTCATCTTGTAATGTTTCTGGCTCATAAGTTTTCTGTAAATTAGGCCTCTTTCGGGATACAATGAAAACAAAACAAATGAGCATATACCAAAAGCAGAACAGTACTAACAAGAACTATCAATCTTGTTATATAAATGGTGGTTTTTATTCCACAGAAAAATTCTGTCACCTCATTTGATCACAGGTCATTTCATGACCTATATCTGGCAAAGTGTAGTGGTTTTTTATGCCTTGAAAATGAGCTATGTACTGACAAACAGATCTAGCATTGGCAATAGGTAGAACTTCTCACTACAATTGGTGGACAGGAACTAAAGCCTAACTTCAGGGAGTGTTGTAAGACAACTGATTCATCATCTGGAAGGTAAAATTTGCATTTATTTTAAGGTTTTATTTTAAATCCACCTTAAAAACAAAGCTCTATACTATTGGTAAAACTAGATTAGACACTGGTAAAATGAAATTGTAAAATATGATTGAAAGGCTAAAATCAAACATTCAGTAGCTGGTTTAAACGTTAGTGCAAATTGTTCTTTGAACTCTTCCACCTAGAATCCTGTGGTAGGATAAGATAGGATAGGATAGGATAGGGTACAATAGGATACGATAGGATACGATAGGATATGATAGGATAGTTCCATCCTAGACTGCATTTTTAGTGTGGCCCAACAGTTATCTTGATATGCTCTAACACTTGAAATATATGAAATATAATAATGCAGACCTACATATTAAAGGTGAAACAACCAGGATGCTCCAAAGCAGATGTATCTTCGTGGGGGTACTTTAAGAGTATCAGAATGTGGTTCAGGGTAGCTACATTAAATACATACCTTTAGAAAACATATTCGTTGAGAAGTATAAGTACAGACTAAGTGCTAAGATACCCTCAGATATATATCAGCATTTGGGTAGAAAAATAGAACCATTATAAATACCACTGGAATAAGGAAGTTAATATAGGAATTAAGGTTTACACAAATGTGGAAGAAGCTAAGCAAGTGTAAGTTAGAAAGGCTGCAGCTGGGGCACTGGGAAATGTCAGTCTGAGGCACTGGAGTCGGGGAGAAGCTGGAGCTCTCACAGGAGTTGGAGAAGCCATGATTGTGTCACCATGACCAAAAGATGGAATCCAGAGATATCTGTAAAACCGCCACGTCTGGCCGCTATGGCCTTTGGAGAATATGGCTTCCTCTTCACTTCTGCCTCCAGGTCTCATAGTTCCTGTCCTTAGTGGACTGTAAGCCAGAACCAAACAGGAAAGGGGATTTTGGGAAATGTGGTTCCCGCCTTGGAAGGGAGTGGTGATGCTGCTGAGTTACACTTTGTGCTGAGATGTTCTGCCTTGTTTTTGGAAAGCTGTGTGTCCCTTTGTATTGCTTTTAGCATTCTTCCTATGAGATATCAGTGGATAAAAATAGAAGCAAGATGACTTAGTCAAATAACTAAATCAAGAAAAACAATACACTAAGCATTTATTGAGTACCTTCTATGTGACAGGCCCTGTAGTGGGTGCTTTACAGACATTGCTTCATTTAATCTCACCAGATGAGGTAGCCCCACCCACCCACTGCATTTTGAAGATGAAATAAATATCTCCCAAAATATTTAATGGCATGAAGTAGATAGAATGCAAGTTTGGGTCTAAGCACAGTGCCACAGCACATCCAATGAAGGAGATAAATATTTTAACATTGTTTATAGTAAAACAAGTATTTTTAAAATATTAATTCAAATCTACATTATGATTTATTTATTTATTCAGCATATATGTTGTGGCCTACCTGCAGCACATGGACCAAGAGAATGCATTTTAAATCTGCTCTCTGGGTGATTCTTGTTTACCTTACTATTTTCAAGTCACTAATTCAGAATTTTCCTCAGTCATCAGGGCAAACACAGAATCATTTAAGAAAAAGCCTGTTTTACTGCATCTAGTATAGTAAGCTATGTTAAAATACAAAATTATGCAAAGGTTCTTTAAAATACAGAATTAGAAGCAGTTCAAATTCCTGCCGTCTTTGTCAATATTGTAGTTTTACATAATTGCCTTTTTGGAATTAATGCAAATGTTGTGATTATTTCCAAATAAAGAGGACGCTAATAAAAAAAAA
>JAQZBX010031607.1:6816-26343 GCA_029593785.1 Cabassous unicinctus
GGCTTTGGTGTTAGGGTGATTTTGGCTTCATAGAATGGGTTTGGTAGTGATCCATCCTCTTCAAAATTTTGTAATAATTTGAACAATATTTGTGTGAGATCATCTTTGAATGATTGGTAAAATTCACCATTGAACCCATCTGGTACTGGGTATTTCACTTATGGAAGGTTATGATGACTGTATAAATCTCTTTACTTGGGATTGGTTTGTTGAGGTCTTGTATTTCTCTAAGGTCACTGTAGGTTGTTCATGTATTTAAAGGAAGTTTTCAATTTCACTTTTTTCTCCAGTTTGGTGGCATAAAATTTTTCACAGTATCCCCTTAAGTTTCTGTTTCTTTCTGTGGGGTCAGTAGTAATGTTCCCCTACTCATTTCTGATTTTATTTATTAATAAATGTTCTCTGTTTTTCTGTTTTTATTTGTCAATCTAACTAAGAGTTTGCTGATTTTGATGACTTTTTCAAGGAGCCAAATTTGGTTTTGTTGATTATATTTTTTGTTCTTAATTTCATTTATTTATGTTCTAATCCTTATTTCTCTCCTTGTTATGGTTCTAAATGTATGAGTACAGTTATAAACCTATGATATTCTATTATACTTTGTCATGCATAATTTTAACAAACAGAATGCATAACCATGATAGGTCAATAAAGAGTTATAAATATGCAATTATATTAAAGAAAATTAGTTCAGAACCTTTGGTGATTTTAAACAAAACAATTTACTGAAGTATACCATTCATACATAAACATACATAAAGTATAAGTGTTCAGTAAACATCGTGAACTTACAAAACAAATATGCATAATATCATACATGGCTCCCACACATCACTCACCCACAAACACCCTGCATTGTTGTGAAACATTTGTTAACAAATCATGAAAGGGCATCGTCAAAGTATTACTACCAACTACAGTCCATATCTTCCGCCCCCATACATTTATTTAAAGGATTTATTTATTTATTTACTTTTATACATTTTTACCTCCCCCCATTTTTGCTGTTTCTGTGTCCATTTGCTGGGTGACTTTGTTTCCATTTCCTGCCCTCTCTTCTCATCCTTCTCCTTCTGTCTTCACTGGGATTCAATCCTTGGAATCTCCAATGTGGGAGAGAGGCATCCTCCCACCTGCACCACCTTAGTTCCTGGTTTTCCAGTGCATCTCATCTTGGCTCTCCCTTGTGTCACTCTCTTGTTATGTCATCATCTTGCTTCATGACTTGTGGGGCCTGGCAGCTCACCTGAGCGTGGGGCCTGGTGAGCCACATGCCTTCTATATTTTTATTTTTTAAAAATTTTTACTGGGAGGTGCCAGGGATTGAACCCAGGTCCCTCCATATGGGAGATGGGTGCCTAACCACCCAAGCCATATCCACCCCCCTGCTATATCTCTTAAGGTTGACCAAAGATACCCAAACTTACAGTCTTTTCCCATACAGGATGGCCATATAATAAATCAGTCTTAGTTTATCAGCAACATTCCAAAAACCACACCTAGGGAGAAAAACTAGGTCTGGGGACACATGCATGGTTTCCAATATAGCAAATGTTTAGCCTACCCTGATTTTCACAAAATCAGGACAGCAAGAATATTTGCATTGTTGATTCTTGATTAAAAAACAGTTAAAATATTGAGAGGGGAAAAGTTGTTTCACAGATTGGATCTTTTGATAAATATTACATTTTCATGAATTTAACCAATTTCCATATTCTAAACAATTTTACCTTGTGATTCCATAATGTCACTACAAATGAAATGTTATGTTAAAAAGGTAAGATGATTCCATAGGCCATATGAAGAAAATCAGCCTGCTGATTGATGGTCATACCTTCATAACTCTTTATTAATTTATAATAACATCTTAAATCTACACTTAATTTTTCCCAGAGTTTTTGAAGATGATGTCATTCTAAATGTCACAGTTATATTCAGAGGATAAATAAGGAGAAAAATTTTAGATCCAAAAGGGAAACAATACATAGTTACTTGGCAAGTGAGACATGGGAAACGATTCTGATTTTAAATGCCTTAATACTGGCTAATTCTTAAAATAATGCCAATTATTTTGTTTTAAAAAAAGATTGTTAAACTTCCGCTTCTGCAGAGATGGATTAGACATACTTGTTCCTACTCCTCTCACTACATACAACTAAAAACCCTTGATATTTTATATAAAGCAAGCATAAGAAAGCTCTGAGAGATGAAGAGAAGAAGGCAGACTGGCTAGGGATGTCAGGATACAAGGAATGATATGGTAGGTTCTCCCTGGGATTGCTTTTGCCTCATATATCTTAGACTGAACACTGGAGTAACTGGCAAACTGGACACCTCAGTGAGCACATAAAAAGGAAAAGCTCCAACAAAGCCTACTCTCTAGCCAGAGGACCAGGAGAGGGATAGCCTTGTAAAACCATAACTAAACAATGCAACCTAACACCCCAGAAAAACCAACTCCTCCTTCTCCCATCACTGCCAGCAAAGGCCATGTAGATAGTCTAAGTTTCTAAGTTTCTACGATTGTGAGGCTGTAACAACATATCCAATCCTCCCACCAGGGTGGTTTCAGAAAAGGCTGAGTGGGGAACTTGGATTTTCATCCCGGAATGGGCAGTAATGAGCCCCCACCACCTATGGTGTCAGTGGAGACCATTTGGGGAGCTTGGAATCTCACCCACACCTGGAGGTAACAAGGCATCATCCCCTATCAGTAGGAGGGTCTCCCAGGAGATCTCTGGAAAGTGCAGACTTTAACCATCACATAGATTTAAGGGTTATAAAGGCAACCCCACTATTCACACACTATGTTGGGGGAGGCGATGAGGAAGTAGTAATATATTCTCCCTCTTTCAGTGAAGACAGTACCAGCAGAGACCTACTGGGGAGAATGAACTCTCAGCTTCACCCAACAGTAAGAAGGAGTCCCTGCCCACTCAGTGCCAACTAAGGATGAGTGGAGACTTGGACATTCACCCCCACCCAGAAGTAGTGAGGCACAGACCCTCTTCACCAACCAGAGCAGTGTTTATTAACAGATGAGTGGATAAACAAAATGTAGTATATAAACATGATGGAATATTATTAGCTGTGAAAAAGAATGACATTCTAATACATGTGGCAACATGGACAAACCTTGAAGACATGTTGAGTGAAATAAGCTAGACACAAATGGATAAATATCATATGATTTCACAGATATACAATACTTAGAATAATCAAATTCATATGTCAGAAACTAAAGTACAGGCTACCAGGGGCTGGGATAGGTGTAGGGAAGAGAAAGGTAGTTTTTAATTGGTGCAGAATTTATGTTTGGGGTGATGGGAAAGTTTTGGCAATATATAGTGGTGATTGTGACTCAACAATGTGAATGTGATTAACACCACTGAATTATATATCTGAATGAGGTTAAAAGGGGAAATGTTAGGTGGTATAAGTATAGCTAACACAAAAATTTAAAAACAAAACACAGAACTGTACAACACAAACAGAGAACCCTAATATAAGCAATTGTCTATACCTAGTAGTACATTATAATGATATGCTTTCATCAATTGTAACAAAGTTACCATGAATGCAAAATGTGAAAAATGGTGGTGGGTATATGGATATTCTATATTTTCTGCATGATCTTTCTGTAAATCTACAACTTCTCCTATAAAATAAATTAATAAAGATCCAGAGTCTTATAATACACCAAATACTTCGGCACCAATTGAAAATCACTTATCATACCAACAAAAGAAAGAACCCAAACTGAAGAAAAAAGTCCATCATGAGATACCAAAACCAAGATGGCACAGATGTTTGAATTATCTGACAAGGATTTTAAAGTGGTCATTGTAAAAATGCTTCAATAAGCAATTAAAAACTTCATTGAAACAAATGAAAAAATAGAAAGTCTCACAAAGAAATAGATGATATAAAAGAAAACTAAGTGGAAAGAGCAGAGCTGGAAGGACAAGTGGGCTTGTAACAAAAGCTCTAATATTTGTGGTACTGAAAAAGCTGAGTAAATATTCAAAGAAATAATGGCTAAAATCTCACCAAGTTTAGATCTAAATATAAATGTAAATCTACAGATTGAAGAAGCTTAGCAATTCCTAAACAAGATAAACCAAAGAAATCCATGACAAAACATATCATAGTCAAATGTCTGAAAATAAGGACAAAGAAAAAATCTTGAAAGCAACAAGAGAGGAATGCCATATTCCATGGAAGAGAAAAACAGTGGTGTTGGATTTCTCATCAGAAACTATGGAGGATAAAAAGAAATGACACAACATGAAAGGAAAGAATTGTCAACCCTGAATTCCATATCCAGCAAAATTGTCATTCAGGAATGAAAGAGAAATCAATGCATTCTCAAATAAAGAAACACCAAGAGACTATGTCACTAGCAGAGCTACTCTGAAAGAAAAGATAAAGTTCTCTAAATAGAATATGATACAAAAGGAAACATAATATCAGGGAGGAAGAAAGAACATGGAAATAGAAAGAATATCAGTCAATACAATAGACTTCCTTCTCTAAAATTTTGTAAACTATATATGACAATTGAAGTTCTATATGTAGAGGAATTATTCAGGCAATTATTATAGATAGGAGAGGGTAAATGGCTGAAAGAGAGGTAAGGTTTGTACATTTAACTCAAAGTTGTAAAATGTTAACACTAACAGATTGCAAAAATTTACTTATAACTTTTAGAAGATAATTCAGGAGAAAATCTTTGGGTTCTAGGGCTGTGTAAAATGTTCTTAGACATGACACTAAAAGCAGAATCCAAAAAAAGAAAGTTGATAAATTGAAACATGAGAATTAAAGGGTTTTATTCTGAGAAAGATCCTGTAAAGAGTATGAAAAGGAAAGCTATGGACCAAGAGAAAATATGTGCAAACTACATATTTGGCAAAAGAGTTATATCTAGAGTAGATTAACAACCCTCTATACCCCCCAGCAAAATAATAAACAATCCAAATAGAAAATGGGCAAGAGACAAGAAGGCACCTGTCACTGAGAAGGATATAGGGATGGAAAATAGGTACATGAAAAGATGTTCAACAATTTTTGAACATCTTTGAACATCACTAGACATTAGGGAAATTAAATTAACACTATGATGACATGTCATTATACATCTATTAGAACACATAAAATAATAAATAGGGAAAATACCAAATTGCTGGCAAGGATATAGAGAAACTGGACTTCTCACATATTACTGGGGGAATGTAAAATGATACAGCCATTCTAGAAAATAGTTTAGCATTTTTAAAAATAAAACTAAACATACAACTACATTAAGATCTAGCAATTTCACTTGTGGGCATTTATCCCAGAGAATTGAAAACTTATGTCCACGCAAAAATCTGTACAAGATTGTTTGAAGCAGCTTTATTTATAATAGCTAAAAATGAGAAACAACTAAAATGTCCCTCAACAGGTGAATGGTTAAAAAATCTGTGGTACAAACATACCATGGAGTACTACTTAGCAACGAAAGTCAACTAACTATTGATGGATGCCTTAACTTGGATGGATCTCAAGAGCATTATGCTCAGCGAAAAAGTCATACAATATGATTCCATTTATATAACATTTTTGAACTGATAAAACTATAAAGATGAAATATAGATGAGTGATTGCCAGGGATTAAAGATATAGCAGAGAGTGGGGAGTATGATTGTAAAGGAGTAGCTGAAGGAAGAACTTTGTAGTGAATAGTTGGGTATCTTGACTACAATTCTGATTCCAGAATCTACCCATTGTCAAATTCCTGTGTTTGGTATTTGTTCTTTACTTATGGAAGATGCCAATTTTGATAGAAAGCACTGGTCAAGGCGCCCTGGGAGTAATCTGCACTAACTTTGTAACTTTGGGTGACTCTATAATTATTTAAAAATAAAAGCACAAAAAAAAGGTGGAGATGCTATTGGCTTATAAGCAGTAGGGTGGATGCATTGATTTGTTCTAGTGCAGGAAATAGAGTTTTCTTCTATCCACACACAGACTTTCTTTCACGGATGCACAGATTTGTGAGCTCAATGTCATTTGTCCTGAATGAGGTTTGGATTTTCACACTTGGGTGCATTAGTACCATGGCTGGATGCAGAGTGCAGTGAATCAGGCCTTGCTGTATGCCCAAAAGGTGTTTGTGGGTATGGAGCTGCTGCCAACATAAAACTCCAGATTGCCTGCTCCAATGACACTTGGACTGCTGTGGTATCCATCACTTTTTTTTTGAACAGGAGGTCACCTCATGTTTTTCATGCTTCTCTTCAATTTACTCCACACATCATCATTCATTACCAAATACTCTATGCCCAGGGCTGAAAATGTCACAAAGTGCCCAATGGCCACTTGCAGAGAGAAAAAGCTGGTAAATGGTGGATATTGATTTTGGCTCCCACCCAGTTCAGGTTTAATGCTTTCCTATTTGATTGGACTTTGGCTATGCACCAACCCATAGCTCCCCAAATGAAATAAAACAAAACAAATGAATTAACCAGCTCTGAATTAAGCCAAGACTCATAAGAGTTTTGTGTATGTCCTTGAGTTTAGTAGCGATGACATTCCTCATGCAACATAAAATAACCACGGAATGCCTAGTTTTTGACCTAATAATTGTTCAGAAAATCTAACCTAAGGAAACACTTCAAAATATGGGATCAGACTATAGTAAAATCTTCATCATTAATATTGAACAATAAGATCCAGTACAACTAACCAAAGGATGATGAAGGACAACACTCATCCCAAAACCAGACAGCATCTATAACTACAAGCAACACAGTTCCACCCATCTGCCCCATGGGTTCTAAACTCCCTATCAATCAGATGCAGAGTGGGCATCACCATCCCCAAATCCCTAAGATTGAAGATGAACAAACATAAGGGGGGAATGCACCTATGGACCAAAATATACTTATTATTATTCTAGTAATAGAAGAACTTGTAATACTGGTATAAAGACAGTGTTCACCAGAAGTTCTGAGGGGAGGGAGAGAGAATAAGTGGCACATGGGACATTTTTGAGACATTGAAATTGTTCTGCATGATATTGCAATGACAGATGCAGGCCATTGCATTTTGTCACAACCTATAAAATTGTGCAGTGCAAAGTGTAAACCATAATGTAAACTATAGTCCATGTTTAGTAGCAATGCTTCAATATTTGTTCATCAATTGTAATAAATGTACCACACTAATGAAAGATGTTATTCATGGGTGAAAGTTTGAGAGGGGGTGGGGTTGGGGTATATAGGAATCCCCTATATTTTTTATGTAACTTTTATGTAATCTAAAACTTCTTTAAAAATAAAGGAAAAAATATTGAAAAATAAGAAAAAATACTAATTAGCTAAAGAGAATTGCTACATAAATTATGATATAATATCAGTTATGAACACTATGTAACATTTTATTAAAATATTGAATGACACAACTGGGGAAATTTTGTACACATTATATCTATATTTTTTAAAAATTGGGAAAAGACTAGAAGGAATATATCAAATTTTAACTTGTGTATTACAGTGGAGAAATTATGAGCCTTCCAACACACTGTTTCTTAATTTCCCTATACCTATTATTATTTAGTCAACTGATATAGTAATAAATGTATAGCATATGATGATAAAATATTCAAACATAACAGAGAGAGTTAAAGCTCTTTTGATTACCAACCTTAATCCTATTCATTCATATTGCCAAGTGCATAAAGATATAAATACTCATCCTGGAGGTAACTTCTCTTATCATTTTGGTGTGCCTACTCTTGAAGTCCTTTTTCTAATAATTTATTATACCTATTGTCATGTGTATGTTTACATAAACAGCATCATGTTATATGGATTGTTTGGTTATCTGATTTTTGCATTTAACATTGTGCCTTAGAGATCCTTCTGTGTGAATATATATGTCTATGTCGTTATCTATCTCATTATTTCTACCTGCCAGATCATATTCCATGCTAGATTATTTAACCATTTTTCTATTAATGGACATTTAGGTTTCTTCCATTTTTTTTTTGCTATTAAAAAATTCTGCAAAAACCACTAAAATGTAAATCTTATTTTGCAGTTCCCAAATGTCCTTAATATGGTTATATTGATTTTATAATGAAAAGCAGATTTCAAAACAAAATTATTTGATTATATTAAGAAAAAGAAAATCAATCATGCACCCTATAAACAATGAGAGGAAAATGTACTTTGGACTGGAAATTCTAATTATTATGTATTAAATGCACACTCAAATGGTTCTCAAGTGTTCTCAATATTCTTTAAATATATTTAAATTTTAAAGAAAATGTTTATTTGAAGAGAAGGCATTATACTTAGGAAAATCCAATAGTAAAAACAACCCAGAGATATGGCTTTGCTAAGAAATTATGAGCAAAAAAAGTAAAAAAAAATTTTTTTTACATTGTAGACCCTGGTAATGGTAATGTTGTGTTTGTTTATGATATTGGAATTCAGTTGTTCTACTGTGTTAGCATAGATAGAAAAATACATTTATCCATTGGTCATCAAAAAGACTGTATATCAACCTGCTAAGCTCCAGAAAACTTAAATTTCCTAGCACTGAAGTAATTTTATAACTGACTTTACCTTTTTGTCTACTGTCCAAACTCTAGTAGACACTCCCCAATTAAAATTAATCATCATTTGGGAAAATTTTAAATTATTTTTTACCTAACTGGCACAACAACTAATCTAGTGAAAACATTTTAATGTAAAAAAATTGGAAAATAATATCCTATGTTCTATCAAAACAACAATAAATTAACCAAATGTGAAATATTATATACACACACATACATATGTTCTATTATCTAGGTTAATAAGTCTATAAGACAGTCTGTTCCATGACTAAACATTTAATGAAAGATATTTAGTGAAATAGGACAGTTCAAAAGTAGCTAATGCAAAATCAGATAATTTTCCTTTAAAATTTAAACAAAAATTTAAAGATAACAGTATTATGGTTTAGCTTACAATCTAAGCTAAGTAAAATGTTAACACTGAGAGACAAGTTATCAATTACGAAAGCATTGTTAATAGATTCTTCTCTACCCCTAACTCTATTGCCTTTGTTCATATTTCTTCTAATGTCTTACTTTACCAAGGCAATGACCTTGTATGGGATCTTACTCCCTCTGACCTTAGCCCTTCAAATCCAACATGTAAGACAAATTTGTTCACATGGCCTGCCTAAAATGCTGAAGTTTTCTGCTGCAACTGCATGGTCCTAACACAACCACAAGTCACCCTCACCCTGGCCATATTTCTTGCTCTTGCCTTCCCACCAGCATGCTATGTCATAGCATGGATCTGCTTGTATCTTTTCACACCCCATGCTTCCTCACCCTTTATTAAGAAGGTGTGGGTTTTCAGAACAATCGTGCATAAAATACAGGATTCCCATATACCTCCCTATTATCAACACCTTGCATTTGTGTGAAACACTTATTACAACTGATGATAATACATTTTTATAATTATACTATTAACTAAAGTCCATGATCTAACTTAGGGTTCACTATGTAGGGTTACCATACATGCAATCTAACATTTCTCCTTTTAATCACATTCAGATACATATTTCAGTGCTGCCATCCATGCCTACAATGTTGTGCCACCATCATCAAAACATTTCCATCATTATGAAGAGGAACCATGTACATTTTAATCCTCAATTAAATAGTCATTTCAGCTTGGAAGGTCCCTCTCTTGCCTTCCTTGGCCTTCTTCAACCTTTAGGACTCAGTGATTCCATGTGTGTTGCCCTAATATTGTGTCCCCAGTGTTATTTTAGGCCTGTATGAGCCCCATCTCCTTAAGGGCAGGGACTATGATTCCTTGTTTTTAAACTCTATAGCAAGTGTTTGGCATCCAGTTACCATTCAAAAAGGCTTTAAATAAATGAATAAATAAATAAGTAAGTAAGTAAATAAATAAGTAAATAATTAGTGATTAAATGTCTTGGATATACTAAGGTACTAGAGATTTTCCCAACATTAATATTTCCTCCCAAATTCTATGACTCTGTTAAGATACAGCTCAGATCATCTGGGCTGCCTGTGTCCTCCCAAGAGTTGCAAAACCAATCTCAGCCAAGTGAAGTTCTGCTCCCACTACTGGTATCTCCAATACCCTCAGTTCTGGCTCACTTCCCTTTAATAGCCAATGCATAAGCAAATGTCTTGAGCTTCACATTGTGCAGCAAGAAGGATTGCAGTTGAGAATATTTTCTTGGGAGGCAGAAAGTGATGGCTTTATCCTGACTCTGACACATCAGCTGTGAGACATTTGCAAAATAAGTGTAATCAGCTCTTTATTCTAAGATCAGTGTGAGAATTAAATAGAATGATGCATAAGAAAGGCTGAGTTAGCACAGTGTTAGTCTCCATTGTAGGCTAAATAAATGATGTATCATTATTATAATCATTATTACTATTACTACTACTACATATCCTTTGGCTATGTACAGGTGAATGAATGAAAGGTCTCCACCATGTTTTATAAACCATGCATACAGATAACACCTAAAGGAGCTAATTTTATTAGTATTTTAAGTGATTTAAAAACAGCTAGATGGGAAAGCATCTTTTTCGTATGAAATATTTCAGATATTCACACTGATGTTAGGGAATATCATAAATAGTGATGTGAACACTTATTCCTTTCCCTCACTGCAGAATGCATGGCATCCCCACGTGTGTTTCATACTATTATTACACATGGCATGTCCGTAGGCAATATATGGTATTGGTCTTGTACTGAGTGCTTTTAAACTTCAGATAAATAGTACCATAATATATGTACTGTTTAACATTGCGCAACATCATGATTTCAAGATTTATCCATAGTACTAGAAGTAACTGAAGTCCATTCCCTTTTTGAGTTGTTATTATCTTATTCTATAGGTGAAGGGTTTTCTTATCTACATTTTTTAGTAGAGAAGTTGTAGGTTTACAGAAAAATCATGCTGAAAATACAGAGTTTCCATAGACCCCATCTATTATTAACACCCAGCAAAGTCTGGTACCATTGTTACAATTGATTAAAGAATATTATTATTATTGTATTATTAACTACACTCCATAGTTTTCAGTAGGGTTCATTGTTTGTGTTGTTTTAACTGCTATAGTCCAGACCATTTAATGATTCTGCCACAATATATGTATCCTTTTTCTTGTTGATAGATATTCAGATTGTTTCCTTTATTGTGTATCACAAAAGAGAAATACAGCAATGTACATTTATATACATGTTTTGTTGTTTATTAGTGTGAGGGTTTTGTCCAGAGATATTGGAAACTTGGATTTTTAAAGTGTAAAATAGCCTAGTTTTTATTTTAGTCACTTAATTCAAATTTATTACAGAAGACATCATGTGGTTTGAAACAAAACCTGTCCCTAGGCCAACTTAAGATCTTCATTGTAGGAAAAAACTGAGTTTTTGCTCCTTCTCTGCTTTTAACTCACAGGCATGTTAACTCTTTTTTTCTTAGTTTCCTCATTTGTAAATTGTGGATAACAATAATTGTACTACTGAGTTGTGTGGAATAAATAAGTTTCATAAACATAAAAGCATTGTTGAAATAAAAGGAAGTTCCCTGTGAATTCTACCCTGTGAATTCATTCTACTAGATAAGAGGGGACAAGAAGAAAAAGGAGGCACTTTAGTAGAATCCATCATCCCTTAAAGAAATCCACTCTGAGACAAGCCCATGACATAGATCAACAGAAGTAGTCTACATTAAGAAATAGGAGTTTTAATACATTTTCCTTCCTACTGGTTTCATACAACCAAAACCCATTCATCATTCAACAAATAAATGGAGCTGTTAAAGCAGTCATTGTCAGGTTACAGAGTGGGTTAAAGCAGAATTTGATGTAAAGCTCCCAATATAGTTCTTAAAGTAGATGCAGAGTACATGTTCTGTTGCCTCCTATCTATCTCCCTTTGACCTTCTGGACTGCAAGGCTAGATGCTGTGGTACACAAAGATGAGTATAGGTGCACAAAGATGAATGCAGGTGCACAAAGATGAATGCAGGTACACAAAGATGGATGCAGGTACATAAAGATGGATGCAGGTACACAAAGATGAGTATAGGTGCACAAAGATGAAAGCAGGTGCACAAAGATGAATGGTACAGTGGTGCAATCCTCAAGGACACGCTAGTCTAAGGAATGCCAAATACACAAGGTGCTATGGTGGAGAGGAGAATGACTGCCTGTGACCAATAAGCATGACTCTGCAGCCCTATGCCACCTTCTACAAGTTTCTGTGCCTTAGTTCCCCTGTGTGTAAAACAAAAACTGTAACAATACCAACAACAAGGGTACTAAATGTGATCAATACATGGAACAGGCTTTAGCACAGCATCTGGCATTTAATGAAAACTCAGTCATTATGAATTGTTGCTCTTCTCAACCATGAAAAGCAAACTGCCATGCTATCCACAGGAAATCAGAAGATGTTTGAATGGTGTGTCCATATAAACTATAACTTGAAAGAGGGAGAGGATTTCAACAGGCGGTGATACACATGGTATGACAGAAATTTTTCAAAAACAGGGAACAGTGTGTGCAAAAGGAGTAAGTGGGAAAGTATAGGGGAAGTGAGGTTTCAGAACCTAGGTTACTCCAGAAAGTCATTCAACCGTGGGCACAACCAGGACACCCAGCCAGGTTTGTGGAGGTTCTTTTGCCCCACTTCCAAGTCCAGTGCATTTCTCTAGCATGGACAGAATTCTGGCTTTAAGCACAGTGTCAGATGGCTGTTTTCCTTGGAATCAGAGAGCAGCTGTAGGTTTGAGCACATGAGGACACCATGATGGACCTTGTGCCTGAGTGCCTGGAGAAGGGCCAAGGAAGAACTGGGACAACTCAGGATGCTGCCTTTCAAACCCAACCTGGAAGCCCACACCTGTGGTGATGTAAGTCCCTGATTCAACTGCTCCAACACCAAGTCCTCTGTGGCATGGACTGCTGGGTGGGGGGAGGGGAGGTACATCTGCTTCACCCCATAAATGAGCCCTTCTGGAGGCATCAGCACTGCTACTGTTTAAAATGCAGAGCCCTTGTGAGAGGGTGAGGTGTAGCAGCTGGACAGCAGATTCTCTGAGTCATTTTAAAAAGTTCCTCTCACAGCTGGAGAGAAAATAGCCCTGGCACCACTGGCATGACATTGTGAAATCTAAGAAGTCCTTCTTTGGGCAGAAGCAAAAGTTCACCCAGCTGTCAAGTATTTGAAATGTAAAAATCCCAGGGCTCCCAGGGGAGGGTAGGAGAGACAGAGCCCATGTCAGAGGAAATTAAAGCTCCTCTGAGGGTTGAGGACACCATGGGCTGATTAATTCACTTTGAGAAATCAATAAGGCTTTAAGAGAGCAGGGGAGAAAAAAACAGTTCTGGAGAAAGGGCATATAAAGCAGGACCAAGCAGGATTTCTGGACCCTGAAAGGCTCCTGTCAATCTCTCTGCCCCCACCCCACCCCCGGCCCCAGACAGCAAGCCGGGTCCCCAGGGTGTTGTAACACGGCTCAGATTTCCCCCAGTTCGATGACTGAAATTAACCAAAAGATAAATTAAAATATGCAGCTAGGTTATTTTAATCCATCCCACTCCCTCTCTTGCAGAATAAAGTTCAAGTCCTCGAGATAGCACGATGAGCCGTGGACACTGGTCCTCTCCTCAAGTCTCTCTCTTCTCAGGTCTCACTGCTCCTCCCAGCCCACTAGCTGCACAGTACAGCAGGCAGCTTGCTGGTCCCTGCCAGCAGAACAGGCTCTTCCCCACCTCCCTCCCAGCTGCTGAGTGTGCACATCTTCCTCTCCTTCCTTAGGTACCCTGTTCCCAGGACAGCCCTCAAAAGCAAGCTCGTTGTCACCTTCTCTGATACTTTCCTGATTCCCCAAGACCTCTTCCATAGGATTAGTCAGTGCTTCCTCTGTGTCTTTCACAGAACATTTTACAAACCTCTAGTATGGCTCTTATCACTTAGTCAGTGTATCTTGAGAAGCGAGCACATCTCAGACCTTGTGTTCGCTGCTGGAAATAAAACGGTGAGTCTAACACCATGATTGCTGTTAGGGAGTCTCCAGTCCAGAATTGTGCACACACAGGTCAATGACAAATGCGGCAGTGCAGTAAGGTTTGCTTACCAAGGTAAGCAGGTGTCCTTAAAAGAGTCCCTAATAGCCCATGGCTTAGAGGGCTTTAGGCTAGCCCCTAAAGACTGCTAAAAAAGTCACATGCTTACCTTGCCATTGACCTGTCTGTTTTTACTTCTAGACTGTAATAATGAAGCATGCTATTTTTTGTCTCATAAGCTCCCTTTAAAGTTTTCTGGTGGGCTAGTTGTTCCTTTATTTCCTAGATGAAATTTAATGGAAGCTTCATGACATTTTTTTTTTTACTACTTTTAAGTTAGAAAAATCAGTTTACTTGGTATCACAAAAATAGTATAGCGGTTAAATACTAGCTTTGTCCAATACCCCATAGCAATCAAACCTAGAAATGGGATTGAGTTTGTGGATAGCAGGACAGTGCTTACCAGATAATTTCTGTCATAAATTGGCATCCACACAGTCTGGGCACAGCATGTCTGTAAAGCTGGTTCTTTCTTACTGTGTTTTTGTGGGGTTTTCATAATCTCTCCTTATCTCCAAGGATCTATGTGTGCTATTCTCTTGTTGTGGAAACATAGCTCCATTTTTATCAACCTGAGTCCACACAGGAAAGCAGAAAATACACTGGTTATTTTAACAGAGAGAATGGAAGATAGGGGAAGAGCTAAACAAGTGTGAGGGGACTTAAAGGCAAAAAAAGGAAACCGAGGTAATTGAAAGACAGTTTATTTAGGAAGAAGTTAACTGTCCTAAATCTACAGGATTTAAAGGAATGAACTTGGGAATTTTAGAACATAAAAGCTTAGAGGAAGAACCTCAGGGAGCGGAGCTCAGCCCTATAATGAGGAAGTGCTGCCCAGTTGGAGCAACTTCAAGTTCAAGTGCTTGAAGGAGAGACTCCATGGAGCTGAGACTCAGAGGGAGTGCGAGCTAGCTGGTGCTGGTCTGAAGGAGAATAGCGAGGCTGGTTATAGGAAAGCGGAAAAAAACTGGGAACTGAAATCAAGTGGTGTTCACCAATCTGCCACTGCAGACATGAACAGCCTGCAAAGAGAAAGGTTAAGTTCCTTCTCCATCCTCTAGCCTTCCAGTCTCCCTCTAGGAGCCCCATTGGCAGGACCTATCAGAGAGCCACTGGCAAAGGAGAAATATGGTTTGTGGGGTACCAATCCCAAGGTCACAGAGCAGAATATAGAAGGGTGCATTTGGAACTGAGAGACACTAGTTTAATCACTGATGCTCACTTATATTTCCTTCTTCATTACCTAGGAAGCAGGGTATTCCACCTTCTTTGACAAAGGTTTCCTTGCCCCTTGAAATGATCCTCTTTGACAGGATTTAGACTAGTACACATTTGCTCTCTTATTCACAGCCCTAGCCTGGTCTATGGGGTAGTAATCACATACTCTCTTCCCAAAGGGGCAACTTCCTTTTCCCCCAGCTCTCCTTGTAGCTACCTCCCACTTAAGATCTTTCAGGTGGGAGCCACATGTTGGTTCACTGTCTTTCCCCAAATACAAATGACACATATCAAGCCTTCCTAGTGATTCTCTTAAAACATCATTTCTTTGACTTGCAACCAAATGCCTCTTCATTCCTCATGGCACCTCTAATCTCATGCGAGAAAACTCTTGCTTCAACTCCGGTTTCTTCCAAACCTTTTATATCATCATATTCTTGAGGAGTGACAAGTCATGGAATCAGATTTTTCTTCCACTTTTTGAACCCCAGACTCAAGATCTTGCAACTCATTCTGGAATATGGCATCTATTTATTAAAGCCATCTCTGAAGTTTCCATTTTGACATTCCATTAGTTTACAAATTCAAAATTAAAGGAAAGTGTTACATGTTATACTCAATGTCATTCATACAGTCATTTCCCTATCATAAGCATTATCAGGATAACAAAGAGGGAAGGGCATCACCCTTTCCCATGATGTATGTATGATTTAAAAGGAAAATAGAAATATAAAGAAATAATTAGAATATGATACGCAAGTTAAGGGGAGGGGCCATGATGAGGAAGGTACAGACACAGGACTATTAGAGTTGGGGTTTTTGAATTTTATTTTTAAAAAAGATTTAGATTACATAAATGATACATAAAAAATATAGGTGATTCACAAATATCATAGTCCCCTCTCCCTCTCACACTTTTCCCCATTTAAAACATCTTTCATTAGTGTGGTACATTTGTTACAATTGAACACATATTGAAGCATTGTTATTAACCATGGTCTATAGTTTACATGGTTTACAATTTGCACCCTGAAATTTTATAGGTTTTGACAAAATTTATAATGCCTGGTATCTGTCATTGCAATGTCATGCAGGACAATTCCAGTGTCCTGAAAATGCCCCATGTTACACTTCTTCCCATTCCCTCCCCTCAGAACCTTGGGTGACCACTGTCTTTATATTGAACAACAGGTTGGCCAGTTAGTGAAATAAAGGCATTTCCAAGCTTAGGATAACAGATAGAAAAGAGTGGGGCAAACACAAATAGGAAACATGGTATTGACCATGCTGTATCAAATCACATAGGCTACAGAGTTTGGATCTGGCTCTGTTTTTAATGGGGAGCCTACACAGGTTTAGATCTAGGGTTTGCTGATATTTTATTATTATTTTTTAATGAAGATAGAACAACTTTCACTTGAGAAACCAGCTAGGAGATTGGCCTTACAAGAACACAAATGAATGCAGTGAGAGTATCTTAATTAGGGTCTTAAGCTCATAGAAACTTAGATGAATTAGAATTGGGTCTCAGTGACTCATTGGATATGAGAACTAAAGGATAGAACAGTGAAAAATAATCAGCCTGATATTTTCTATTATGAAATTGATTTTATGGTGCTCCTGTTAAACAGGGAGTTAGGGAAGCTAGAGATAGGAAGAGATCACAGATAATGAATTTGTCACACTTGTGGGACACCTGGTAGAGAGATCTGCATGATGAGAAGTCTGGAAGTCAACAGAGAGTCTCAGGGTGCATGAAGAGCTTGGGAATCCATGACTTAACTAGTTTAGTCTAAATTCCTCTCAATTGCTATGGCCCAAAGCTAAGAAAAATTTGACTATGATCATTGAAATCACTAGGGTATAAAATATACACATATTTTATGCATGTGTTTATTCGAAGTAAATCTCCAGAGATGACAAACCTCAGAATACTTTGTCCAAATGAGCATTTATGAGACCATTGACACAGAGTGATCCTTTCTAAAGACCTCTCACCATTTTTTTATGAACACTTTATTTACATCCCAACAAAAATGAATTCAGAATGCAAATTTTGTTGCAACACAAGGGACATGTAGCATTCAATTTGGCTAACATCACGAGGCAATTCCCCAGGGAAACATTGAAAAGGGCTTCAACTTAAAATACTGACCTGGATTTTAAGGAAAAAGTTTCAGAGTAAGAGTAGAGTCTCGTTATCTAGACTTCCTTCTAGTAGGTGCTAAAGCTCTATTTGTGAATGGCGTACACAGGCACACATGTGTATATGTGTGAGTATCAGTGTGTGAGTGTATCACGTTTCAGAAGGAGATTATGCTTTTAAGATTTACCCATGAGTATTTCTCATCTGATGAAAGTCTTCCCTGGTATATTTGTTTTTGACTAGAATCTTTAGTTTATTATAATCACTAGAACTTGAATTATAAATTTACTTTGATTAGAGGCATTAAAATTTTTATGTAAACATAATTATATCAAACTTTATGTTGGCCTGAAATTGCAAAAGTGGCTTACAGGTATATTCTGAAATTTTAGGAAAAGACCAGAAATCTGTCTATTGCTCTGAATGGATTTTTCACAAGGAGAACAATATTCCAATTATGTTTAAGTCTAGAAGTATTAAATAGCTTGATGGTAAGAGCAGTTTGCTAAAACTTAGATGGCTCCATGTTACCATTTATATGTGATGTGACCTAAAACAAGGCATAAAGTCCTATACATCAAGTCAGATTCTAAAGTTTCTTCATAGGAAGTGCAAGATAATAAGATTCTCTGTCTCTCTTTCCCTACCTATCATCCATCCATCTAGCTAGCTAGCTATCTAGCCAGCTAACTATCATCTAACTAGCTAGCTAGCTATCATTTATCATCTAACTATCAATTTATCCATCTTCAAGAAGCAATTAATTTAGTATTATAATTAGTCAGGAAGACTAAACACTGAAATGAATGGCTTTGGTGGCCTCCAAAATATAAATGCTAATTCTAGAAACATTGTTGAATATGGAAGTTTTTACTCAGGTACCTGAATGAAATTTTGTAGCCTATTCATATTTACAGCATTCTAAGAGGTGACAACACTTGAAACCAAATGTTGGGAATAAAGTTCAGCATGAATGAAAGAACATAAAATGAACTAATGCCTACTATGTATCAGATGCTGTCATTGGGATCTTTATATATGCCATCTCATATTTTACCTCATGGCAATTTGCAAGTCAGATACTGGCCTTTCCATACTGGCCAAAGCAAAGGCTTTCCCATAACCTTTCTGTGATAGAATCCTGTCTGAAATTAAAATAAAAGTAAGTCATCATTCATCTCCTATTATCTCACATTATTAAAGTTTTTTAAAATTCTAATATCCAGCATTTGGTACTGTGGGGAGAAATAGATCTTCTCATACACTGCTGCTGAGGGTATAATTGGATGCAGCCTTTGAATAGACATTTGACAATAAATATCTCCCAGATCTGAAAATTTGCATACCACTTAAGTCAACAATTCAACTTTTTTTATCCTACAAAAAATGTTTCTCTATTTGTGCAACTACCTGTATTTATTCCATTATTTCTTGTGGTATTTTAAGAAATACTAACCCCTAATGACCAAATTTCCCATCAAAAGAGATACCTTGAAATAAATTACAGTCATCCACATGATAATATGCAATTATTATAAAAATATGGTATATTTACATTTACTGGCATATAAAGAACTGGCAGAACAGTCAGTGAAAAACTACACGTTGTAAACCTATATCTATAATACTGCAAAATGTATGTACATGTTTGCTTGTTAATCACAGTCACACAGTGCTTACTGTATAAGAGACACTGGTCGAAGAGCTTTACAAATAGTAACTCGATTCTAATAAGAGCCCCATGAAGAAGATAGCACTAATGGTACTTTACATAAGGAAACTGAGACATGGAAATGTTAACTAGCTTGCCAAAGTTATATATCTCTCTCTAGCTTTACCTCTCTATATATACACAGGTGGGCAATGTCATCTAAAAGGGTAACAAACTTTTAGTAGATTAAGTACTTAGGAGAGTGAGAAGAGTAGGAGTATCAGAAGGAGCCATATACTCCTCTATATACTTGGGGATTGCCTATATATTTATATTTTAACA
>JAQZBX010031608.1:0-26243 GCA_029593785.1 Cabassous unicinctus
CGTGGCCAGAGCAGGATGGAAACCAGCTCCTGCCCAGCTGCCCCCATCCCTTGGGCTGCTACACTTTGCAGTTAGTCATATGGATTCAAGCACCTGCCCATCCTCACTCCCCAGCCCATGGCAGACATGACCAATTGATCATGGCACTCTCCCCCATGAAGCCTGGATGTGGCCTCATTGTCCTTCTCAATCCAGGGCTCTGGGCAGCCACTGCCAATCAGTCAGAGCAGCCACTGCGATACAAAGCATCTATCCCCCAGGGCGGGCTGCCTCTCATCAGGGCAACTGCCTGTGGCTCCCAGCATACAATGGACATGATTTTTATTAAAGGTAAATAGCCAAAGTCTATAAGCTCATTGTCTAGGCTACACAAAGCCTGCTGCAGATGTTTGGCTCAAAGATCTTTTTCCCCTATTTGAAAAACACAATTAACACCCTCCCCAGCTCGGCAACTCCTCAATGAACCTGCCATCCTGGAGGAAGGCTTCTTCTCTTCCCAAGGACCTCTTTTAATGAGAGCTAGTAAATTAAATCACCAAATTCACATTGGGTTTCTAAGGTAGCTATACATTTCAGCCTAAAAGGAAATTCATTGGTAAGTTATATGCTTTCTAATAAGCAGGCTGGTAGCTACTGCCCTTGGCTTATGCTACAGACTGTGCTGTGGCCCAAGGCAGGGAGATCAGAGAGGTTCACATCCTGGATCCTGCTCCCACAGCACTTACAGTAAGTGGGAAGGCTGGGCTCGAACACAAGGGAGAGTTTTTTAATGTGCAAGAATGAGAGTGTTTGCATTCCAAGACCCACGCTGTAATGAGCCACATTCTGGGAACGGGGAAAGGGAGTGGAGAGGATTCCAGCTCATTATTTAATAAGGCAGCAGGAGAAAGCACAGGCTTTAATACGAAACAGATCTGGGTTAACACTCTAGCCTGCCCCTGACCACCTGGGTGGCCCTCAGCACTTCTTGTCACCTCTCTAAGCCCTGGCTCTGGCCGCATGGGGGCGTTTCCCAGGATGGCACAGAGCTTACAGAGAAACTGGAACAGAGCAGGTACAAGGAAGCACTACCATCACGTGGTAAGTGGAGCCCGAAGCATTCAATTCTGCAAAAAGCTGGGTGGGCTGACTTTAAGGTTAATGAAAAAATAATTTCAACTGTTCTTTACGTTCACAAAAAGCATAAAGGTTAAGATAGTGAAGTTTATGCTGTACCCAGCTGACCACACACTGAGATGAGCAGGAGCAAGGGGCAGGTATTTTCTAACCCTTTTCCACTTCTACCCCTGGGCCCCAGGGGAAGGAAAAGAACTTTGGTCTGCTCCTCTTGGAGCAGAGGAGAGATGCTTCCGATTTCCATGTACAGAATTGATAAGATCATTCGGTTTTTCTTACTTAATCTAGTAAGAATATACAGTAAATGACATTGATTTTTTTCAATGTTGAACCAGCCTTGCATTCCTGGGATGAACCCTGCTTGGACATGATGTATTAGCCTTTTTATATGTTGCTGGATTCCATTTGATACTATTTTGCCACTATGCTCATGAGAGATATTGATCTGTAGTTTTCTTTTCTTGTAATGTCTTTTCCTGGTCTTGGTAATAGAATAATGCTAGCTTTATAAAATGAATCAGGAAGTACTCCCTCTATATTAGATTTGAATTCTTGCAGGGAGCATTAGTGTGAGGCTTTAATATAATACTGCCTGACTCTTACAGAGCACTTGGCATGTGTGGGCACTGTGCTAAAATGATTCACACGGACACGCATATTTGATCCTCCAACACCTGTAAGAGGCAGGTATCATCCCTGGGGCAGTTGTTTCCGATGACTGCTAGAGACCACGTTCTGGAGGCCTTTAGAATTAGTCAGGCTGCCACTGTTTGGACTGGAATCATTGAGGCTGCTAAGATGGGCACCAGTCAATCTTAGGCCCATCATAGAGAAGGGGAAACAGGCCTTGCAGGGGCCTGGCAGGACACCAGCAGAGAGATGTGCCTGCAGCCCACAACCCTGTCCTAAGTCTGCCTGTCCCTAAATTAGAGCCAGGCCTGGGGCTTTTGCTGTTTGAGAGGAGTCCTGTATTCAAAGCAAGAGAGCAGCATGCTTGGGATGAAGGAGAGGCTGCTTGGGGAGATGGAGAATTGTAAGCCGAGCTCCCAGGCCAGCAGTGCAGGGGCTGGCACTTCCCTGGAGGTGAGGAGTCCATGGTGCCGTTGACTCAGGCCTGGAAGAGACCTTAAAGGGCACCTAATTAAACTGCCCTTTTTGATGTTTCTGCCAAGAGTTACCCCTTTGGATTCTTCCTGTGATGGGGAGCTCATTACTTTTCAGCTCTTTTGACCCTGGTTCTATGAACTTTCAGTTGACCAATGCCCTTCAAGGCACCAGGGAAGTGTGCTCAGACACACACTGCCTCTGGCCGTCCGGGGCAGTCATGCTTGCTATAGTCCTGGAGTCCCTCCCTGTTCACCAGCCTCCTCATGGGCCTGCCTCTCTCTGCTCTCCCCTTCTAAGCCCCTTCCACATGGCAGAGGGACAGAGCCTCCTGTAACAGACCTGACCATGACATTCTCTGACCCAGATACCCAATGGCTGCCCCCTGCCTCCACAATCAAGTCCCAGCTCCTTATCCAGATGTCTCAGCTCTCATTGCCCTCCTGAGTGCTTTCCCTTCCCCACATCTGAGCCTTTGCACATGCCGCTTGCTGTCTGGGAAGCTGTTTCCTCCGCCTCCTCCTGCAAACTCTCCCTTGTCCTTTAAGACCAAGCTCAGACACCACCTCCTCCAGGAAGCCTCCTTTGTGACTCTTGTCACAATTTATGCTAAATATCTGGTAGATCTTCTCTCCCCATGGTGGGGCCAGCAATGTCTGTCTCCATGGCCACAGACCAGACTGCAGCCAGGCACAGTGTCACTTGTCTGTGTTTGTTGAATAAATGGAGTGCTCCTGCCTTGGGTGGGGTCACTGGATACCAACTTTTTGATTCCATCCATAAGCATTGCTGGGTCCCCACCTATGAGGCTGGCTTGTGTTGACAACAGCAAGGGGGAAAAACAGACCTGGGTAAATCTCTCCATCCACCCTGCTGAAGGATTCATGGGTCTATTTTGAAATCCATCTCCTCATTTCTTCCCCCCAGCCCCCGCATCTGAGATGGCTCCCTCCTCTGTTTGCTCATTGTTTTTTTGCTCATTGTCTGCTCGTTTCTTCTTTAGGAGGCACTGGAAACTGAACTTGGAACCTCCCATGTGGGAGGCAGGTGCCCAACTACTTGAGCCACATCTGATCCCTGCTCGTTTTTGTCTTTGTTTTTTTTTTTCTCATTGCTTGTTGTGTTGTTCATTGTCTGTTAATTGTTTTTCATTCAATGTCTGCTTGTCATTTGCTTGTTTTCTTTAGGAGGCACTGGGAACTGAACCCCAACTGCCTAAGCCACATCTGCCCCCCTGCTCATTTCCTTCCTTTTTCCTTTTTTTAATGTTTTTTCCTTTCCCCCAAGATGGCGCCCTTGTCTGTTTGCTCGTTGTTTTTGCTTGTTGTTTGCACTTGTTGTCTGCTTGTTTTTTTTTTCCCCCTCATTGTCTACTCATTGTCTGTTTTTTCTTTAGGAGGTACTGGGAACTGAACCCAGGGCCTCTCATGCGGGAGGTGGGCGCTCACTTGCTTAAGCCACATCCACTCCCTGCTCATTTGTTTTTGCTCATTGTCTGCTCGTTGTCTTGCTCGTTGTTTTTGCTCATTGTTTGTTTGTCTTCTTTACGAGGCATCAGGAACTGAACCCAGGACATCTCGTGTGGGAAGTGGGCACTCAACCACTTGAGCCACATCCGCCCCCCTCATTTCTTTTTAATGTCAGTGTTGAAAATTATCAGCTTTACTCTCTAGTAAAGGCATCCAACTTGATTCATTCTTTTTTTTATTTATTTAATTATTTATTTATTTTACTTTTATCCTTTTTTACCCCTCCCTCCCTGCCATTTTTGCTGTTTTTGTGTCCATTCACTGGACAACTCTCTGTGTCTGTTTCCTGCCCTCTCTTCTCATCCTTCTCCTCCTGTCTTCACCAGGATTCGATCCTGCGAACCTCTGATGTGGGAGAGAGGCATTCTGTCACCTGCGCCACCTTAGTTCCTGGTTTTTCAGCTTGTCTCATCTTGGCTCTCCCTTTGTGTCACTTTCCTGTTACGTCATCATCTTGCTGCGTGGCTCAGTGGGGCCTGGGATGCCTGCACATGGGGCCTGGCTGCGCACCCACACAGGGCCTGATGGCAGTGCCCACTCGCGGGGCCTGGCGGCCCACACACCTTCTATATTTTTCTTTATTTTACCGGGAGGCCCCAGGGATCAAACCCAGGTCCCTCCATATGGGACATGGACGCCTAACCACTTGAACTACATCTGCCCCCTCATTCATTTCTTAAAAGATAAAAATATCAAATCATGTTGTGATTTTTCCAAACAACTTTTGAACAAGTGCTGGGAGCTAGAATGAATACTCTTCACCAAAAGAATTCCATGAAAGATCAGTATGGCAGAATAAAATTATGGAAAGATAAGTTTGCAATAATGGTCTAAAGCACAAACAACTTCAACAATGACAATGCTTCCTGAAGTACCCTGAAGTAAGTAAGGTGCCCTGGCTGAGCCTCCAATACAGGCAGGCACCCGTGCATTTCAAAAGCATTTCTAAAGCTGTGTATTTCAACCCCTAGCAAAAGCAGCAGTTATGAACTTGTTAGAAATGCAAATCTTTGGCTCCTGCCCCAGACCTACAGATTGAGAAATTCCCATCTGAGAATCTCTGCTCCCAAAGTAAGGCCAGAATCTGCAAACCCAGCCTAGCTGCCTAGAGTTGTTTACTCAGAAAGGAGTAAGGTTTTTCATTTTTTGGGGGGCTTAATTTCAGGTCATAGAGTCTAAAAGTCCCAGTTGTTTCTGGGGTAAATGTTATCTGATTTCATAAAAAGATAATATTAATTTTTTTAATTTTAGCAAATGAATGAAAACATTTATTTAAAGTTTAAACATTGGGTTCAACCCATATATTAAAAAGCAGTATCGGAAGCGGGAGTGGCTCGGTCGATGTAGCTCCCGTTTACCATGTGGGAGGCCCCGGGTTCGCTTCCCGGGGCCTCCTTGTGAGGGCAGGCCAGCCCGCGCGGCTCGAGGGGCTGATGCAGTGGGACCTCACAGTGAGGGGAAGATGGGCGGACACGGAGAAGACACACAGCGAATGGACACGGCAGGCACGGGCAGCAAGGGGGGGATAAATAAATAAATAGGTGGATCTTTAAAAAAAAAAAAAAAAAGCAGTATCATCAGACCAGGGATTCAGGGCTTCTAGAAGATCTTGTGAGGTCAGAAACTGTTTCCCTGACCCGGCCTGCGTCTTTTTCTTTGCACTCCTCACCACATCCTTCTGTCTGTCCCCCATCACTGCGCCCCTTCTCTCTGTCTGCCTTTCCCCGTGTCCCACCTTCTCTGTCTGTCGGTCTACCCTCCACCTTCCCATGTCTCATCCATGTCCATGGTGTCAGCCCTGCCCCACCCAATGGCTTTCAGTCTTTCCAGCCTGCTGTCTCACCTGGGTATCAGACCCCATCTGACCACTATCCTCTGCATCTCCCATCTCCTTAGGGTGTCCCACAGGCCCCTCAAACTCACCATACCACACTGCCAAGGAAAGGGGGAAAAGGAGGCCCAAGGTAGGGTGACCCAGGGTCATGGACACCCATGCAGGGTGCCTGGGTGAAGGGCCTGCTGCAATGAGTGAAATGACCAAATGGTGGATATTTTTAAACAAATGCAGTTGAATGAATTTTTAGGGGCACTCGGTGATTTACTCTACTTTCTAGATGAAAATTGTTTATAAAGAGCACTCTGTTTATATGTTTTCTTTTTTTTTTTTTTTTAGGAGGTTCTGGGGATTGAACCTGGGATTTTGTACATGAGAACCAGGTGCTTAACCACTGAGCTATACCCGCTCCCCATTTTTGTGGCTTTTATCTAATTTACTCAATTTCATTGCCCGCCAGAAAGTTCCTTTAAACCATTTCCTAAGCAAGTCCTTAAAAAGGAGATTGACAGCAGAGGAATAGCCAAGAGCTCAGACTCTGAAGCATCACAAACCCCATCTTACTGCCCTGAGTCACCATTTGGGAAAAATGATGGCTTTTTAGAGAGCATGTGGAGAGCATGGTCCAGAGCAGAACCCTCAGGTGCCTAAGTGTTCAAAGTTTGAACCTGGCCTCCAGGTCATAAGGACACTATCAGGGTGGAAGAATAGAACACATTTTAACATTCTGCAGATTGATTTACAAATGTTAAACATTCACAGCAGGATTTCTCAACCTTGGCACGATCAATACTTTGGACAGTTTGGGGGGCTGTTCTGTGCACTGTAGGATGTTTAGCAGCATCCTTGGCCTCTACCCACTAGACGCTAGTAGCACCCCCACCCCAAGCCGTGACAACCAAAAATGCCTCCAGACATTGCCAAATGTTCCCTGGGGGTGTGCTGCGGTGGGGTGGGGTGGCAAAGTCGCCTAGTTAGGAACCACTAGTTTAGACATAAAGTACGTGGCCTCCATTTGCATGTTTATCCCAGGCCCCATAATGGTTGGAGCTGGCATGTCTAGCCATGTGACCTTGGGTGACTTCCTTCATCTCTGGGCCTCAGTTTCCTTATGTGCCCCTCAGGGGAATTAAAGGAGGGCTTGTGCCAAAGTGTAGCGGCTCTTTCCTTCTTCCCCCTTGGCAAGTGCCCTGAGGTGGAGCTAACCACAAGGGCGCTCACCTGTTCAGGAAGATGCTGCTGACATCATCGTGCGTGATGGGAGGCTTCTTGGAGCTGGCAGCCATCCGCAGCGGGCGCAGGAAGTTGTTGACGAGGATGTGCAGCTGCTGCACGTACTCGGCCTCGGCCTCCAGCATGCTGAACACCACCTGGTTCCTCTTGCGCATGCTGTCTGCATGGGGCGACCGGATGTAGTCCTGGATGATGGTCTTCCACTTCCGCCGGCACAGCCAGCCGCGTAGGAAGCTCTGCACCTGGGCACCGAGACCAGTGGGAGAGTCTCCTGTTAGATACTGGGCTTGGCTCGTCCTTCCGGGCTGCAAACTCCCCAAGGGCAGTGACCCAGGCTCTGCCATCCCCCATGCGGGGCAAGCAGAGGACAGCTCAGATATGGACCAGGCCTGGCTCTGCTACCTTCATGCTGCTGGGCAAGTCACTTGGTCCCTTTGGGCCTATTTTCCCCTCTGTAAAATGGGGCTAATGAGATAACGTGTGGCCCATGGACTCGTCCCATCAACATCTCCTGAGAGTGTGCTAGAGATGCAGATTCTCAGGACCACCCCAGACTTATGGGATCAGACCAGATCCCTGGTTGCTTACAGAGGTTCTTAACCTTTTTTGTTCCATGGACCCCTTTGCCAGTCAGGTGAAAACCATGGACCCCTTACTAAGTCCACACTATACTGTGTATTATTTAATAGATATATCACACCCACACTAACACGTCCCCACAAGAATAATGCTTTTTGAATTTAAATTTAAGCTCATGGACCCCTTGTTAAGAACCCCTGCTTCAGAAGCATTTGCTGAAGGGGTTAAAATGTGGCCCCAAGTCTCCACAATAGGAGGTGGCTTGAGACTAGGGGGTTGCTGGGCTGTACTGGGCACAGCTCACACCTTATCTGGTCTAATCACTGGCCTGAAGGCCCAGAAGTTTCAATTAAAGCTCATCTGGATAGAGGGCAATTATGAAATTGAATGGAACATGGCAAATTAGTTAATCTCACGCTTGGGCTTCATCAGCTGCTTCTGAGCACCGGAGCCTCTCTTCCTGCCTCAGTGGGGAAATGAACACAAACAATTAACTCGGTTGTCTTGGAGTCGGGCTGCTTGAAGTGACCTCGCTTTGGCAGGACCTTGGGGAAGGGCCTCTCTCTCTCTCTCTCTCTTTCTCTTTCACATACACACACAGTCAAGGGGACACCTAGTTCCCCACCACCTGACTGCTGAGCTGTGTGCAAGTACAGAGTCCACACAGGGAGACCCCAGGGCGATGGGAGCAAGGCTAATGGAAGGAGCTGGGATGAGAGGCTGGGGGTCCTGCTGCGAGGATTGCCTGCTGTGGGACCAGGCCGAGGATAGTCAAAACATTATCCATTGAAAGGGGCACTGGCCACACACAGCAGGTGCAGACCAGCTGACAGGTGTGGGGGGGTGGGGGCGGGCTGACCTCAGACCAACAGTTATCTTTGAAGGTAGGAATGGCTTTTTCAAAGATGGAAGCCCTTGCTCTGAGGCTCCAGGAGGATGAAATAAGTGATGGGAGATGGATTTCAATGGGTCTTTAACAAAATGTTCCAACCAGATCGGCTGCTAAGGATGGAGAGGTGAGCACCCAGTGGGCCAAGGCAGAGAAGGAAACCCAGGACATCCCTGCCTGGGTGGGACTTAGTTTAGACCCGGCTGACAAATTCAAATGCAGGCCCAAAAGATGCATGAAGCTGAATGGGTGGGGCAAAATGAAGGGAGTAGCAGCTCCTTGACTGTGGCTGGCTTTTGCCATGGGTGGGAGGTGGCCCGGGGTTGCTGGACCTTCTGTTTTTTCAAGTGATGGGCAGTGCAGTGATTGAGGACATGGACTCTTGAGTGAAGCAGCCAGGGTTTGAATGTGACTCTGCAAATACTTAGCTGTGCGACCTTGGGCAAATCACTTTGCCTCTCTGTGCCTCAGCTTCCCTATATGTGAAATAGTGATCATCATAAAACCTCAGAGAGTTTTAAAATGAGGATTGAATGAATCTACCTGAAGCTCCTAGAATAGCCTGGCACATAGAACATGCTTAATGAATGTTAGCTCCTTCTATTGCTAAGAAATCCCAAATCCAGATGTTTATGTGAAATATTTAGCTTTGAAAGCACTGGCAACAAATTAAGAAGAGAAAAGCACTGTGGGCTAACACTCCTAAGCACATTGGAAGGCTGAATTTGGCTCATGGGACACCAGTTTGCAGTTTCTGGTCTAGAAGGCATTGGGGTCCCTTTGTGCTCTCAAGGAATGGGATTCTCTGGTTTCACTTGTTTTTCTTAGGGGTGAGTCAGGCTCCTGTCCCGAGTCTGGCAAAGCTGCAAACACAAACCATGCTCTTTCCCTTTGCCAACCCCACTATGGGGTGGCCCCTGGCCACTGGGCAGATCCCCTGGTACCTTCTGAGATGTTCTGCTGCCCCTTCTGGTCTCCGTAATGGGGCACAACCAGGAGGGCTGAATATGGGGAGACTATAAAGGCTGGGTTCCCATGCTGAAGTCTGCTGGGGACCCAAGGTGGCAGCTGTGAGAGGTGGTGTTTGCATGACAGTGGAGGGGGGATGCAAGCGAAGGATGGTGGAGAGGTGGCCCTGGGGGTCTTGGTGAGGCTGTATCGTGCTGAGAGGAGAGCAGATGTTCTAGCTCCATCCACTACTTCTTCTACTAGAGCCTCAGTTTTCTTATCTATAAAATGGCTGAATCTCCCCACCTCACAGGACAAGCAGAAGAAATGCTGTGCAGGGAGGAGGGGCTGGTTGCTTCCATCTCTGGAGCTGAGGTGAGTGGGTGGCACCCCTGTGGGCAGTGGGACATAGCCCTGGGCTATGCCAGGATGCTTTCTGGAGAGGAGAGGGCTAAGCTGGGTCTGCCAGCCCAGGGGGTTGGTACAGACCTTCTTAATCTTCTTGATGTCACTGTCTTCGTCGTTGGGGGTGACAGTCTGGGTAGACTGTATGCGCTCATTGTCCTTGAGCAGGGATGCGATCTGCAACAGAGACACATGTCAGCTGCTGGGAGGAAACCACTGGCCGAGACCCTGCCCTTGGGCCACTAGCAGGCACACCCCTGGTGAGCCAGCACCCTCTTCTTCCCCAAGGCCAGTGATCCCACAGCACGTATCTTCTGCTCTGTCTCACTGAACTAGATACATTCCAGACCTCTGTGACACAGCGAGCACTGGGCTGGGGACCAGTTCACCTGGGTTCCGGGCCCTCTGGGCTGCCGACTCCCTGAATGACCCTGGTCAAGGCCCTTCCTCTCTCTGGGCCACAGGTGCCACATTCGTAATCTGAGCGCTTTGGCCCAAATCTGTGATGATCCTCCCTTCTGCTGTCTCTTTTCCCTTCAATCATTAGTCCCTTTACTTTTTTCAAGAAAACAAAAACAAAAAACAAACATATTGGAACCCCAACATATAAATCAAGTAAAGGCATATAGTGCGGGGTCAAGTCTGGTCCCCACCCTTCACTGGGCACCCCCGAACTAGTAAACTTCCCTGAACTAGAGGGCTCTTTGGAGCACAACCTGAAAACTGCAGGTCCAGAAGAAACGAGATAGCCCTTGCAATTAACATTTGAGTGGGGCTGCAAAAAATCTCTATTTGCCTGATTTGGGGATCAGAGAGGTCGGCAGAGCTGTGAGAACAAAACAAAGGGGTGATACCCTGGAGAGGGGGCACCTCCAGCCGCACTGTGGCTGCAAGTCTTTGTTGGGCCCAGTTTTAGTATGCTAAAGGCTGCCAATGCAAAAATGGGTTGGCTTTTATAATCGGAATTGACTAGAGTGAAAGCTTACAGTTCTAAGGCTGTGAAAATGTCCAAATCAAGGCATCATCAGAGATGCTGTCTCACCAAAGGTCAGCTGCTGGGAGATCTTGGACTCCTGCCATGTGGCAAGACAAAATGGCAGCCAGACTCTGCGTTCTCCTCCAGGCTACTTTCTCCCTGAGCTCAGCTGTGGGCAATCAGGCATATGGCTCATCTCGCCCAGGCTATGGCTATATCTCTTCAGCTTTGGGCTGCTCCACTGATTCCAGTCTCTGGCCTCTCTCAGCCTCTCAGGGTTTCTCTGTCTTTCTGAAGAGCTGTAGGCAATCCAGTAGTCCTCTCTCATATGGCTGGGTAGAATGGCAGCTCTCTTTCTCTGTGTGGTTCTGCTTTTAGTTCTCCATTTATATAAGACTTCAGCAAGGGGGCCGAGACCCATCCTAGATTACGCCTTACTGGTGTAGTCCAATCAGAGGCCCTAAAGTGATCTAATCAAATGTGATCTAATCAAAAGTTCCCTTAACTGACTCTAACCAAAAGGTCCCACATAAAATAGGTTTACATGCACAAGAATGGGTTAGCTTAAGAACATAATTTTCTGGGGTCCACAAAAGACTCAAACCAGACCAGGCTCCTTCACAAGGGCTCCCAACAAGTAGCATGGACTTTCCCATTAAAGTGCTGGAATTGCCCATTTGCTTTCCCATCTTTGCTGTGAACCCCGTGGGTTGCACTGATGTGTTCTGATGCCTCACATGGAGCCTGGAACTCCATACATACTTGGTGGATACACAAATAAGTGCATTTAAAAAAATCACAACAGCAGCAGCCTAGGAACCTCAATCAAAGGAAAACGCTGCAGTAACCGAGCCCCACGCATCTAAAGATAGGAGCTTGGGAGATTCTACAAACACCGCCTCAAAGCCGGTGCGCGTCTCTCTCCAGCACACGTGGCTTTGTCCCCTCAAGGCCACTTGAACTGAAGAATGAATGGGCTCTCTCAATTGAGCAAATCGAGCACTTTGAAAGCAAAATGGAACAGTTACCCGCTCTCCACTCTCTGGATGCTAAAATTACCCCGGTCTAGGCTTGAAGAGTGGCTGAAAATATCTCACTGAGAAATATTCAGCGCGGAGAAGGGCTTTTCTTTTCTTTTTTTTTTCTCTCCTCTCTCTCTTTTCCTTTTTTCTATTTTTTTTTGATCCTCTAAGAACATTTGCACACTGAAATAAAGGCTGATTCTTTGATCTGTAATCTAAAGCTGGGGGAGGGGGGCACACTCACTCTCAAATGGAGAGTGCAGAGACAGGGGTGCCAGTCAACACCTCTGCCTTTGGCCCGATGGCTGATTATCACCTCCATGCCAGTCTGCTTTTTTTTTTTTTTTTTTGCCAGTTTTAGGATTTGCACATCACACCCCTTTTCTCTTTAGGATGGCAGGGTGTGTGTAGGGGGAGGTGGAGGTGGGGAAGGAGTCTGTATTTAAAACTGATGGCACTCTTCTCAGGGAGAGGCATTCCAGGACATGGACTCAGCAGGGACCAGGGAAAAAAATAGATGCAATTAGGTCAGCCGCTTTGCTACATGCACAGGCAGCACCGGCAGGCTTGGAGTCTTTATTTAAAGATCAGTCTAGGTTGGGGTAAAGCTCCAGAAAGTTATGTGCTGGGGGGTCCTGCCGAGGTCTTGATCAGTGTAGCCTTCCCAGGGGGTTGAAGGCCCATCCCTGCTAGGCGCCAGTATTCAGATGGCTGCAGGAGCTTGGGCTTGGTGGGTTCCTGGGGGCAGCCTTTCCCTAAGTCTGGCAGGTCCCCTTTGGGAATGAATTTACTTTGGATCCTAGCTTGGTGGGTGGATGCCTAGGCTCTGCTCAGTGGACCCTTGTCAATGATGGCCATGGGGAGTTGGTCCTTTACCTCACATCCCAACCCACCGGCTGAAGTCCAGATGGTTTTTTGACTCCAAGCCTGGCTCCATACCCAGCATCTCGGTTGGTTCCTGCCCACCGGCCACCCCAGATTGGTTTTCCTTGCTTGTCAGAGGCAAGCCCTGCTTTGTCCTACCCCTTTTGGGTACTGCACAGCGGCTCCTGCCCCAGCCCGTCTTCCTCTCCAGAGATACTTTCTTTAATCCAGAATGTGTTTACTCAGTGCAGTAATTGATAGTGGAATTAATCCAGGGTTTTTTCTTTTTGTTAGCAGCCAAGGCTTCGTTAAAGATCTATGCATTTCTTGCTTTTCAAACAGCTGCCACACAACTCAGCTCTCTCTCCTTTCTTCTCAGTTCCCTCCATTCGGAACCAAGCAGAGGAGCACCCATTCATGTGTCCCTTTGTGCCAGGAGCACCCATCCATGTGTCCCTTTGTGCCAACTCCATTAGTGTGCCCTGATGGTGACTCTGAGCTGGGCATCATCCTGGGCACTGGTAAGACAGAGCTGGAGATGGGTAAGTTATATCCATGCCCTGAGGAACTTCCAGCCTACGAAGAAGGCAGGCATCCACAAAGCTGGCTAGATATCCAAGGCAAGGCCAGAACAGAGGTGTGCACCTACTGTCCATGGACATGGCAAGGGCTCCCCAGAAAAGATGTTGAAGGACCAATAGGAGTCCAATGGGTGGTCTGTGGATAGGAGGGACTTTGAGTGGAGGGGATGAAATTAACAAAGGCACAGGGGTATGATAGGGTGCTGTGTGATAAGGAAGCAGGTGCATGGAGTATGGGGATGGTAGGAGGAGTGACAGGAAGCAGGGGCCAAGGCACAGAGGGGGAGCCTTGGTGAAGAAGTAGGGAAGGTACTCCATGGGGACAGGTCAGGGTCACCATCTCCTAATTGCTCCCAAGCAGTGCCCTGGCTTTCTATTTTATATATTAGAGTTCCGTGTCAAAGCTTGTTTGCAAAACAGGTTTCACGGTTAAATGTTTATTTCAAACCCTGAACTAAGATCTCTGCAGTTTCTTCCAGAGTCAATCTTCCAGGAGTCTGAGTTCTTCCAAACTCATAAAATGTTATGACTATCTCTTAACCTCTATCCTGCCCTTTAAGGCCTGCCTTAGCTCTCCAAACATATTTCCAATCATAAATGGGAGAAAAATAACTCTTAAACAAATGGAATGGTGCCAAGTTGAGCATTCTAAGGGAGGGAAGGATTCTTCTCATAGGCAGATGTTCCTTTTGGTCAAGATGGTTCTGTGATGGATTTTTTGGTTATAAAAGGTGAGGCCAGGGAAGCGGGTGTGGCTCAGTGGATAGAGCCCCCGTTTACCATATGGGAGGATCCGGGTTTGCTTCCCGAGGCCTCCTTGTGAGGGCACGCCGGCCTGAGCGGTGCGGTGGGCTGATGCAGCAACCTCACGGCAGGAAGCGGGTGTGGCTCAATGGATAGAGCAACCGTTTACCATATGAGAGGCCCCGGGTTCGCTTCCCAGGGCCTCCTTGTGAGGGCAGGCCGGCTCGCACGGCGCCATGGGCTGATGTGGCAAGACCTCACAGCAAGGGGGAGATAAGCAGACACAGAGAAGACACGCAGCGAATGGACACAGCAACACAAGCAGCAAGGGGGGGATAAATAAATAAAATAAATAAATCTTTAAAAAAAAAAAAAAAGGTGAGGCCTGATAGGATTGTTAGATGGGAGACTATGGCAGAGGTGGATTTCTTTGCATAATAAAATTATAGGCATTTGATCATTATTTCCTGCCGCCTATACAGAGGGGTACAAGGCTTAGAGGGTGGAGAGGTAGGAGAGCAGCACTGTTTTCATGGTGTGCAAACTGTGCAGCTGCACAGAGCTCCACACATAGGCGGGCCCAACACTTGGTTCAATGCTCTGCTCTTGCTATCTTGAAACTCTCAAGGGCCCCACACTTTCATTTTGCATTGGGCCCCACAAATTATATAGCCGACCCTGAAAAGAGACCTAGATAGTGGTATACTAGTAAAAGGCTTAATGACCAGCACTCTGAAAAAAATAAAAAAGAAAGAAAAGATTACCCTGATGTGTAGCATTTGCTGATTTCCATGGTGTAAACACTCCTACCTAGGCCCATTTCAAGGGATCAAAGGTTTGATAACTGGCTTGCAAAATTCTTCAAAATCTGACATTTGACTCTTGCAAGCTGGTAAGAACTGGCTCTAGTACATCTTTAGATGCAGGGTTTGGTAGAGAAAGAGATTCCAAACAACAACAAATGACATGTGGGAGCGTAAGGTGAGGAGGCAGCGAGAAATCCTCGTGGCAGGAGAGGTCAAGCGACTTGAGGGCAAAGATGTCTTCCATTCATTTTCAAGCCGTTTTCTGTTCTATGGTAGAACATCCCTCCATGACATCCAAACTTTAGGAAAGTCTGTTACATGAAACAGCCTGTGTCATAGGCTTCGGGAAGGAAGGAAGAGCTGCATTTTGATAGATACCAGCGCTTTCGCTGATACTCTGGTTCTTCTCCTTCTTGGACATGACAGGATTGTATTTCCTGGATCCCCTGAAGCTGGGGCTGGTTAGTGATTTGCTTTGTTCAATGAAATGTGAACAGACATGTCATGTATCATTTGCCTACATTCCTTTCCCCTGCCATGCAACTGGTGAATTTCTGATGGTGGAAGCCCCCTTGACTCTGTGTAAGGATGTCATGGAGCAGAGCCGTCAGCAGAATCCACAATGGACATAGTATTAGTGACAAATCAACTGTTGTTGTTGTAAGCCACCAAGATTTTGGGGCTGTTTGTTACTGCAGCATATTCTAGTCTATCCTGACAGATACATGTAGTAACCACTCAAGGGATAAAGTATAGTACAGACTGAGAAGAGGACAGACTGCAGTGGGAAGTGATTTGCCAAGTTAGGAGAGCAGAATTTGAAAGAAAGAGGTGACCAGGGGAATGTAAGCCCCCCTGTAAATCCCCAGGGATATGTGGGAAGGGGGCTGAGGGATTTTATCTGGATACCAGAGGAATGTGGATCACGAGAGCTTGGGACCATCTAGGTGACAATGTCATTCCCTTAACATGCACCCTCTAATCAAGCCTGTCTCCTGGGGTGGGTAAGGAGTAAGTCGTGGTAGGGTAGGCACAGGCCAAGGATTTGGACTCAGGAGATCCAAGTTGGAGCCTGGCCTCCATCATTCATGAGCTGAGCAACCCTGGATAAAACACTTCTTCTCTATGGACCCCAGGATCTTCAGCGCCCTTCCCGCTCTGGTGTTCCAAGATTCTCTTTGTTGTTGGGGCCACTGAAAATTTGCCTGACTTCTCCATGCTTCTTGTGTACCCGATGGCCTACTTTCTAGGAAATGAGCTCTGTTTCCACCTTCCTGGAGCTTATTTAGAGCAAATAGGTACCCTTTGACCTGCAGGGTGTGTGTGTGAGACAGAGAAAGAGGGGAGGGGGCAGAGAGAGACACTGCAGTCAGAAAGCTTTAGCAGACTGGTCTTTCTTTAAAAAGAATCTTTTGTCCTGGAGGGTAATAAACTCAACTGGAAGCATCAGAATCTGACAGGTTCTCAGCTGCCTGCTCCCGCTGCCCTGAGCCTACCCTGTCTCTGCCTCCCTGCTGCTCCCCATGCCCTTCGCTGCTCTTTGCCTGAAGCGGCAACCTCGTCGAGTCAGCAGGGAAGACTGTGTTCCACCCTCACCCTCCGCCCTTGGCGGGGCCTCGGTGCAGGAGCTGAGAGGGTCAGGCCGGGTGTGCACCCCATGATCTCAGGGTAGGGCGAGGTGAAGGCTATAAATTACGGAGCCAGCCCTGACTCCAGGAATCTGTGTTTTCACATTCCCCTCCTCAGCTTAGAGTCCCTGGTACTTGTGTGGTGTAGCCAGGTGGTTCTGAGCAGGGGGGTGGGTGTGGGTGGGGGGGCATTGAGAGGTGAGGGTAGACAGCTGGCAGGGGCATCCAAGGGACAGACCAGGACTTCTTAGGCTTTCATGTAAATGGAATCTCCTGGGATGTTGTTAAACTGCAGATTCCAATTCAAAAGGTCTGGGGTGGAGCCCAAAATGCTGTACTTCTAACCAGCTCCTGGAGCCACACTCCATGGACAGCACTTTGTGTAGTGAAACTCTAGAAGGCTTAAGCTAGCAGCAGCAGGGCCTCCAGATGGCCGCCTGGAGCATCCCTGTAGGAGCTTTCCTCATGGCAGGCAGAGGGAAGGGGCTGCCTTGGAGCTGAGCTGGAGCCTACCCTCTAACGGTCCACTTCAGGAACACGTAGTCTATGTGATTGTGGGCCTCATCAGATAAGTATAAAAAGCCTCATTTTACAGATGAAAGAGAAAGTGAGGCACAGAGAGGTTGCTGGGACTTGCTCCAGGTTGCAGTTGTTAAGTGGCAGAAAGGTCCCATGTTGGGGGTTTTAAGTTCGAAGGCCCACGTGTAAGAGCCCAGGGTTTGAGGTGTTGGGTCTGGGGCCTAGGCCCTCCCTGAAGCCCCTTCCCCGCCCCCAGCCAACAGTCACCTCTGCTTTCAGCCGCTCAATCTCAATCTCCCCGTCCTCGATCTGCTGCCGCAGCTGCTTAGCCACAGTTTTCTCTGTCTCCACGATCTGCAGCAGGTGCAAGTATTTCTGCATCAGAGCTTCGTGCTCTGTGGCCAGGGTCCTGTAGCTGTGGACAGACAGATGGACATGTTGGGTAAGATGCTGCCTCTCGTTCCCTGGAGACCCAACCAGAGCACCAACCAGAAGTGGGGCTCGCCCACCTACCTGGAATTAGGAGAAGGTCCCGACTCCCAGATGTGATGCATGGGCTGTGCTGTAAGTGGCTGCCGTGGCTGCTACTGATTGCTCCGGCCTCTTCCCCAGACCCCTGCCTCACACTTTGACCTCCAGTTCCTCCAACTTGTCTGTTTATCCCCCTCCCCGCCCCCATATCACACATACACACACTCTGGGCCTTTGCACAGGTAGATCTGCCTGGAACATGCCTCCTCCCTCCATATTCCCCTGGACTAGCTCCATCCTCTTTCTTTCCCTGTCTGCCACCCCCACCCCCACCGCAAACTGTGTGTGGTGTGTCCCCTCAGCACCTGGGTTTCTATTACCAGTTACCGGCCATTCCCTCACTAGACTGCATTCTGTTTAGGCAGAGCCACGGTGGTGCTTATTACTGTGTCCCTAGGGCCTGGTACAGTGATTGGCCCTAGAAGGTGCTGCATGCATGGATAACTGGGTGGACATGTCAGGCCCTTTGGGCTCCACAAAGTCAGGCATGTACGTTTCAGTCTGGGGGCCATTTGTACAACCTGTGCAGTACAGCAGAGTGCCAAATGGGGTGTGAAGGGCTGTTAGTGCTGTAGGACTAAGGACAGCGCCAGCAGCGACGACCTGTAATCAGGGAAGACTTCCTGGAGGACAAGGTCCCTGACTGGAACCCAGGCCTCTGACTCCAAATCTAGTGCTCTGGGTAAATGCTCATAAAAGAGAAGTCTTTGGGGGAAGGCTTGTGTTGGGGGAGGGTAATGGGAAATGGGCTGGATGGTTAGGTGGGGCCAGACTAGAGAGGGCTCCCAAGGACAGGCAGAAGGTGAAAGAAGTAGTCCCAGGATTGGGGTTAAATAACATGACACAGATTTGCAGATCAGCATGGAGGGGTCTTTCAACGATTACCAAGACTAAGGAGACTGACCGACTGGCCCCGTCCCCTATGTTGTAGGCCTGGGCCTCTTTCTGGCAACCTGCGCTGAGAACATTTAAAGGTGTCAGAGATGCGGAGAAATTCAATTTCAGTAAAGGGGGTCTGGTATGGGAAATGAGTGGATTTCCTGAGAATAGTCCCTGGTAGCCAACCTGACTCAGCTGAGGCTGGTTGGGTCAGCATCCTCAGGCTCTTATCTTGGGAGCTGACTATGAGACTAAAGGGGGAAACGATAAATGGTTCTTAACTGTGCCAAGAGCTTTATTTAACCTCAAACTTCATACATCGCACACGTGTGTGTGCATAGGGAGAAATTGGCTCTCTTCCACAGCCATATTGAGTAGTAAGTATTTTTACATATGCTTAATTTAGTTTTTATTTACATATACATAATAGGTTCCTTTTATGTACAAAAAATAAACACTGCGATGTAGTAATATCATGTAGAGACAATGTACTCTCACACTGTATCTATAGAATTCTAGTATTATGGGTGTATGTACAATAACATATAAAATGTAATATGGCATGTATTTTTCAGTCTGCATTTCAGTGAAGATAAGTATATGCCCACTGAAATGACCACGTGGAGGAGTGAGTATAGAAATGCATTGTTAGGAGGTTATGGCCAAACTTCAGCTCCCTCCAGCTTTGACGCTTATTTACTGTGGTTTGGGGGCAAGTTCCTTCCCCTCCCCAGGCCTCAGGGTCTTCATTTCTAAAATAAGACGGTTGGCCTTACGTGATTCTAGCTCTGAGAGTCTGTGAGTCTATAAACACAGTCCCTGTCCGAGGCAGTGCTCAAGAAGTCTTTCATGGATGGAACGGAGGAAGGGCAGGAAGCGGGAAGGAAGGGAGCAGACGGACCAGATCGTCCTGCAGATGAGACACTGCGGCTTCTGACACATCTGCAGCTCCCGATTTTGAAGCGTGGCATTAGGGCAAGTGCCATTAGTAAGAAGAGCCGAATGAAGAAGCTGAGTTTTCACACCCCTGGAGTGGGGAGAGGTGTGGTAGTGTGGAAAGAAACTTCTTCATTTTCTCAGCTGAATTAACTTTGCGAGTAAAGGCAATTAAGTCTCTTGGGAAGCGGGAAAAACTTTAAAACCGGATATCCTAGTTAAAATTCATTTTTGTAAGAGAAGCATAAAATCCTCATTTCAATCAAATAGTATTGAAAACCAAAGACTATTCTCATATAGCCTGTTATGTATCTTTAATGGGGGACAAGAATGTAGATTTGGCAAGTGGGAGATTGTTGGCAACCCCCGAGAGGGACCCAGTTCCTCTGGGTGCTGGGAGCAGATGCCAGGCAGCTCAGGGCTGAAGGGCAAAGGGGAAGCGAGAAGATGGGACAATGAGTGGAGACTGTTCTTTCAGCGGACCTCACTACAAAGGTGGAAAAGAGAGGGTAGGAGCTAGAGGGAGAGATGGGATCGAGAGATGTTGTTTTATTTTAAGAGGGAAATTACTTGAACCTTTTTATAAGATGAGGAGAAGGAGCCAGCAGAGCAGGGCAGTTGCTAACACAGAGGAAAGAGGCAGTACCTGAAGGACAGAAACCCTGAGACCTCAGGGCCAGCGTTGGGATCCTGGGCTCAGACAGGGCCTGGGGGCAGCCAGGCCTGTGCCCACCGAGGGAGAAGGGAAGCCATAATTACAGCTAACCATCACGCAGCACACAAGGGTGTGGGCCATGTGTTTCACACGTGTGGACTGATTTGATCCTCACAGCACTCTGTGAGGTCGGTACTATTATTGTCCCCATTGTATGGACAAAACAACTGAGGTTCAGAGGGTCAAAGCGACCTGTCCACGGTCCCTCACCTAGTGGGTGTGGGAGCTGGGGTGGAGCCCAGGCAGACCAGACCATGGCATGGGCTCAGCCGGGATCCCAGGACCCCGTGCGCCAGTCAGAAGGTGGGTGGGCAGTGCTGGGCAGGGAGAGGCAGCACCGCCCGGTGGGCTCTTGTGGAGGAACGGGGCCATCTGCAGAGGAGGTAGAGGGGAATGAGGAATGCGGCTGGAGAGGGGTGAAGGTTTGGGATGGACATTAGGAATGTTTCGAGGCTCAGCTGAGGTTGGAGGGTAGGAGGATCCCCCCACTGCTGGGGAGATGTAGGACTGGCCCAGAGATGGGGCATTGATGGGAGGGAGGGAGAGTAGCACAAGGGTGGGGAGAAAGGTGAGGATATGAGGTGACAGAGGAAGGGCGAAGGGGAGGCTGATGGGTTGGTCCTGGGCTGCAGTGGAAAGGGAGTGGGCAGGTGGGTGGGCCAAACAGAGGCCTCACCCCAGACCTCGTGCCAGCTGGGCCCGGAGACCATGCTCCTGACACACACTGAATGGGGGACACTCCTCTGAGGCCAGTGGGTTGACCCAAACCCCAGGACTTGATAAGAGAGGACAAACAATTAGGACATCCTGCTGGCTTCCTAAAGGATGATAGTTTGAGAGAGATTTTTGTTCAAAGGTAGGTGGTGGCTATTTGCCCAAATGCTCCCCTTTTGCAGTGGGTGGCTTCTGGTCTGGGTTGAATCTGCATCACCAGGAGTCACAGAGCCTTCAGCGGGGAGCCAGGATCTGGGGCAGCCCTATCCCTGCTCAGGTTGTGTGTGACATGGGGTCTCAGTGTCCACGATCGTCACATGGGGCTGAAGGGACCCACTCAGTTATCGTAAAGAGCAAATGACACATGGTGTGAAAAACTTCACAGACTCTAGAAGACTGCACAATTGGTCTTTGTTAACTAGATGACAACAATGAGCTTGGGTTTAGGACTGTGGCAATGGAGGTGCCCTCAGGTGCCTCTGTCAGGCAGCTGGAAGCCCAGAAAGGATTGGCAGAATTTATGTAAATCAAATTATTATTATTTTATTGGCTTCATTAGAGTCAGTGTAGTCAGTCTTCAATTTAGTGAAGTGCTTAAAAAAATTATCGTTCTCTCTTGATGGTAGGCTGAATTCTAAGACGGTCCTGCCCCTGCCCTGCGTCCATGCCCTGCATAATCCTTGGGTGGATTTCACTCCTCTGATGAGGTTGATGTTATATGGCACAGTTGACCTTAAGAGAGTGAGATTATCTGGGTGGGCCTGACCTAATCATATGAGATTTTATTTTATTTTACTTTTTTAAAAAGGAGTTACCAGGGATTGGATCCAGGACCTTGTACATGGGAAGCAGGCACTCAATCAGTGATCTACAGGCACTCCCAAAATGAGCCTTTTAAAATGGATCATCTTCTCCAGTTGGTCACAAAAGGGCAAGGCAGAGATCTGAGGCAAAAAAGAGTTGTGACACACTGATGCTGGTTTGAAGATAGAGGCACCATGTGGCAGGGAATGAGGGTGGTAGCCAGCAAGGAAACAGGGACTTCAGTCCTATAACCATAAGGAACTGAATCTTGCCAACAACAAGAATGAGCTTGGAAGCAGAAAGTTCCCCAGAGCCTCTGTATAAGAGCCCGGCCTGGCCAACACCTTGACTTCACCTGTGTGCTACCCTGAGCAGACGACTCTGTCATGTCAAGCTGGACTTCTACAACTTTGTGACAATTTGTTATGCAGCAATAGAAAACTAAAACATTCTGTCTAAAATAAAAAAATATATATATATCATTCATTAATTTAAAAATTATTGTGGTACTGTACAGACAACCTAAAATTTCCCATTTTAACCACTTTCTAGTATACAATCCAGTAGTGTTAATTATATTTACAATGTTGAGCTATCATTAGCACCATCCATTACCAAAACTTTTCCATCACACCAAACAAACTCTGTACCGCGAATATTTTTTAAATTTGAGGTTAAATGCAGTAGAAAGCTGAGGTCTTAAGTGCACAGGTGGATCAGTTTTGACAAATGTATATATCCTGATCAAAATATAGATATTTCCACCACCCCAGGAAGTTACTTAATGCCTTTTCCCACTTCCCAGCCAATCCTCGCCTTAGAGGCAACCACTGTTCTGATTTCTATCACCACAGGTTAGTTTCGTCTGTTTTAGAATTTCATGTAGTTGGAATCATACAGGATGTAGTATTTTGCGTCTTACTCCTTTCATTCAGCATATCGATTCTGAGATTCACCCATCTTATTGCATGTAGCTATAGCTGGTTCCTTACTCTTTCTGGGTAGCATTCTATTGCATGGGTGTACTAGAGTTGTTTATACATTTGCCTGTTGATGTGCATCTTGGCGACTTCTAGTTTTTGGCTATTGTGCATTAAGCTGCTGTGAACATTTGCATGCAAGGCTTTTTGTGGAGAGTTTTAAATTTCTCTTGGTTAACTACCAAGAAGTAGAATTTCTGGGTCATAAAGTAAGATGCATGTTTAACTTGTTAAGAAACAATATTCCAAAGTGGTTGTACCATTTTACACTCCCATGAGCAATGTGTGGGAATTCTCACATCCTCTCCAACATTTACTATTGTCAGTTTTTTTTTTTAATCAATTTAGCCATTCTAATGTATATGTAATGCACATTGTGCCTAGAAAAATTTGTATTAATTGATTTTCTAAATAGATCTTATCCTGGTTATCAGAATGTATAACAAATAAGAATGTTATAATGCTTTGCAGCTTACAAAGCCCCTTCATATAAATAATTTCATTTGGTCCTCACTCAATGCTGTTATCAGCACTATTTCACTACTGGGGATACCGAACCTGGGTTCTGGCCCACTTGATTCCATCCTCCACAGCAACCACAATTTCCATTCCAAGTTATAGCTCTTATCACATTACTCTCCTCTTGTAAAACCTTTGATGGCACCCAGAAAGTCTCAACAACTCAGTGGGGTATTCAAGACTGGGTATGGTCTGGTTCCAGCCCACCCTCCAACCTTATCTACTTCCAGGCACCCAAAATTTGTCTTTTCATTATTCTTGAAATTTTCTTTCCTGTAGAAGTGCCTTTTTCCAGGCTTTGTGTATGTGTGTGTGTGTGTGTGTATTTGTGTGTGTGTGTCTGAAATGCTCTTATCTACCCATTAAATCTGCACCCCACCCTCCCTACTCAGGTCAAATGTCACCCCATTTCCAGCTTTCCCAAGTGTCCCTGTTTCCCTACAAATGGAAGTAATGTCTCTCAATGGTGCTTTGTACTTCCAGCCTTCATGCACAGAGCTACTTGTGCATAAGCCTAATGTCTCCCTGATGACACCATAATATCCCTGGGGGAATACATGTGCTGCATCCATTTCTGTCTCACCAGCACCACACACAGGGCCTGACTCTATTGGTTCATGTGTGAGAACACTGTCTCCATAGCTAGATTGGACACTCTTTGAGGACAGGGATGGAGATGGCCTGACCTCAGGGCAAAGGCCAGTGTTATGGCCATAATAAGGGTTTCTGATCAGCTAGCTTGATCTAAGTTTCAAGGGAGGGTCCATCCATTCATCCATCTATCCATCCATCACTGTTCATCATTCATTCTTCATCCACACATAAATTCAACATCTATATATCTTCCATCCTTCCATTCATCCTTGCATTCTTCCAATCCACATTTGCTGAGCAACTTGACTATACCTTTATAAGGCAAGGAATCACAGCTGGCCCATGCCCTCAGGAGCTCCCATTTTAGAGGGGGAGAAACACACCATGGTCCACTGAGCCACAGAGGTCTCACTGCTCAGGAGGGTGAACGTGGGTGCCCTGCTCCCAGACAGTACTCAGCTCTGCCAGGGGAACGTTAGCTCTGGGGCCATACCTCAGGCCACAGTCCATAGTTTCTCCAGGACCCAAAGAGGGCTCAATACAGCTTGGAGTCCCATTTCTCTGTAGTATATATGCTCCTTTTGCTTTCCTCCCCACTTGGCCCAGTGAGTTTCCCTCCAGAAAGAGGCACATACTGCTTGACATATGGGAAGGGGCCGGCCTAGAATCCCGTGCATCAGTGTTCAGAGGGGCTTAAGGAATCTCAGCTAACACTAGAAAACTGGATGGACTGGATGGGTTCATGGTCACACAGCAAATGGGTGGTTAATAGGCTATATCAGGGTTAGAATCCTGGAGGCCTTACACTTTGGTAGCCATAAAACTCTTTAATCAAACCAAATCCCACTCATTTCCTCTCTTATAAAAAGAGGATTAATTTGGATGGAACAGTGGTGGAGAGCTGCAACGCTGCTTCGCACGACTTCTCATCACTGGGGCATCCCAGGGAGGCACTGCCCCAGAGCTCCATGGCTCCATGGGGAACTCTGTCAAGAGGTCCTCTTTAAAGCTTTCCCTCTCCCCTCCTCTCCCTTTTCCATGACCCCCTCTTGGGGCTTGGGTTTGTGCAATAACTGGGTCCTTGGGTTCGGCCTCTTCTGTCTGGACTGTGGCTGGGGGGGCTTCCTTCCCTGGGAAGGGGGACATACCTGGCATGAGCAATGGCTGCTACCCACTCGTCACAATCCTTCGCATCCTCTGTCCGCAGCTCCAAGGCTTTCTGGTTCTCATGGCTGAAGTTAACTGTGAAATAATGCTGCACCAAGAAGAAGACATCTCCGATTACCAGGGTGTCCATATAACCAGCATCATCTTCTTCTATCAATCTAGCTGTTTTGCAAAGCTCTCGTTGCCACATCAGCTAGTCACAGAGTCATTATATGTGATCATCGGGATGCCATTCTATTTAGCAGTTTCAAGCTCTTGATTAAGACAGGCTTTGTATGATGTAACAGAACCTATGCTTAGGATACTGTAAGAAGGAAGCAAAATCCACAAAGCCCTATTTGCCAACAAATTGCAATAAAAACAGCTTTAAACCATCAGGTGTGCTGGAGGGAAGGCAGGGAAAACACACCAAGAGAACATCCCCATTGGGAATTGGGTACCAATTCAACCCAGCATCAGTTTAATTCATTCTACAAAAATGTACTACACACTCTACTAGGGTTAGAGCAATGAAGGAACAGACCTGGGGCTTTAGAGGTCCCATTGCAGCCACCTTGTGTTGGGTGCAGGTGACTTAGAGTTGGGTTACCTGTGGTGCCTGCCCCCCAAGATCCCAGGGAAGTGGAGGAGCCAGACAACAGACACACATCTGTAATGTTGTTATATGAATTAAATACACATAAAGCTCATAGAACAATGCCTGGCACCTAGTAAGTATTGCGTAAGTGTTTGCTATAATTAATGCAGTGTGATCACTACTGTAATGGAAGTAAGAAAAAAGGGCTGTGGGGGCACAGAGAAAGCCGCTGTTTTAGCCCAGGGGAATCAGGGAGGGCTTCCCAGAGGATAGAACACTTTCCTGGGCTTTTTCCCAGGTGGAAGGAAGTATGTGTATGTGGGGTAGCACAGAGTCTAAGTACATAGCATGTTTTGGGGGTGGGAAGTGGTGGCACAGAAGGAATAAGGTCCACCAGTGGGAGGGGAGGTGGTGATGGTCATAGATGAGGCTGGGTAGGTGGTCCGGGCCTGGGAGACGGAGCTGGGCAGAGGGATGGGGTGGGGAGGAAAGCGAGATGGGTGGTTTGGACAATCCCCAGGTTTCTGGCTTGAGCAACTGGGTGGGTGTGGGGACACAGACTGGGGTGGGGCATCTGCAGGATAGAGGGCAGGTTTTATGGGGTCAGGCGTGTGGGGAGGATGGCCGTGCAGACTATGAGTGCCTGTAAGCCAGGTCTGTGTACACTTCTGGTTCCACCAGTCTTAGGGTGTTCAGGCTGCAGATAGGGGTTGGGGTGTCAGCCTCAGGATGGAGAGGGAAGCTGGGAGAGGGATCACTCAGAGAGAAGGTAGACAAGCAAAGTGCTGGGGTCCCGACCTGCAGGGGCCTCTTGGGTTGGGTCCTGAGGAAGCTAGGAGGAAAGGGGCAGGGGTGGGGTGCAGAAAGGGGCCCTTGGGCCTGTGCATTCAGAAGATGCACTGGCGGCCAGCCATGGGGTTGGTAGCACTGTGTCTGGGGAGTACCCAGCCCTCCTTCCCTGGGTGTCCAGTCGGCAGGGAGCAGCAGCACGAGGTGCAGCATGTAAACTATTTTTAGCTTCTACTGACATTTACTGTATTTCTGTTAATT
>JAQZBX010031609.1:5178-26341 GCA_029593785.1 Cabassous unicinctus
AAAATATAATTTCTTCCATTGCTGTAATCATAATAAGTCTATAGTAGAATAACAGTAATTCTAATTTAGTCCATAGTTCATTCCCTAATTCTGAGGATTCTGGGATGGTGGTGTCTACTTTACCTCTAATTGAAAGGGGCCTTTGATCCCATAGGGCAGATGGATAAGACTCTCTTGCTTGCAGTTGTAGACTCTCTCGGTTCCTTTGGAAGGTGGTTGTTCATCACCACCTCCTTGCTAGTTGTCCTGGGTGAGACCAATGAACTGGACAGTAAGTTTTGCAACTCCCTTGAGATTCAGGGCCCAGCTGGCACATGGAAAGCCCAAAGATTTAAGTCTCCTGGATGTACACCTACCAACTTTAGTACTAATTATAGATTCAAATAGAAGGACAGAAGAAACATATGTAAGTAAAACACAAATGAGTCCAACTCTGTCACACTGGGGAGCATAAATTCCAAAGTAGGGCCCATTGGCAAGGCACCTAACTCCTGAGCTATCTGCCCTGACTATAGTGTCTGGATGTCTTCAGGGCCCTCAGGAGCCCTGCTATTTGGTTTAGTATCTACTTTGGCTGTCAATGAGATCCTGCTGAGACATGCATAAGTGTTACCTCTGGAATGACCACCTGATTCACTTTGAAGTCTCTTAGCCATATAAACTCATTTCTCTTTACCCTTTACCCTTTTGGTCAAGGTCTTTTTCCAACTGCATTGCTAGTTGGTGTTTGGTAGTAATCCCTCAATGCCAGGGAGGCTTATCCCCGATATTCCTGTCCCACACTGGGGGGAAGGTAATATATTTATATGCTGAGTTTGGCTTAGAGAGAGGCCACATTTGAGCAACAGGGAGGCCCTCAGGAGGTAACACTTAGATACCCTATAATACTAGGTTAAGTTTTAATTTCAAGAGTAAAGGTTCATATGCACAGTCATCAATATCAAGGACCCATCAATGGACCATCTTCCTTCACTACTCATTGCCCACCCCCCATACTCAGGGGTTTCTTGCTGTTCCATTAGGGAATGTAGCAGAGATCCTCAGGATGGGAGTCTGATATTCTTTCAGTTATTGTGTGAATCTCCACTCACTGTGACAATGCTCCATGAACATCTGAACACATTTATATGCCTTATATGTATGCCCAGGTGAGCTTCCTCCCATTTTTCCCCCATCACTGACATCCCACATGAATGATCCTCCCCTGCTACAGTTGCAATCCTTCTGTGATCCAAAACCTTTTTAAAAAAATGAAGCTAATAAAATAGACAAATACAATTAATAATAAAATGAAATAATAATGATAGGTTTAAAAATAAAAAATAAAATACAAAAAAAATTTAAAAACAAAAAAATAGAAAAAAATTTTGGATAATAAAAAATAATGAAAAAATATTTTAAAAATTTTCTGACATTTTGCCTTTCATCACTGTAAGATCTGTGGTCCTGTGTGTACAGTGACGTATTCTTCAGTTTATTCCCCCAGTGCCTTACTTTTTTCATTTTGTCTTCAAAGAAGTTTTAGGTTATAGAAAAGTCACATTCCTTTTAATTCACAAAAGATTTTGGCACAAAGATTATTCTTTCCTTCTTCTGCAATCTTGCTATAAATGCCCACGAAGGCCATACATTTAATATTATAGCTTTTCAGATTCATGATATCTTATTATCAGATACTCCACTAACAATCCACTTGAGTTTCCCACATACATGACTCTATCTTGGACCTTGTTTCATCTGGAAATTGAACAAATTCTAAATATGCAAAATAAAACGTTGTTTTATGACTGCAACCTTTATCCCTTCCTTTTATACCCTGGTTGTGACACTACAAATTTTAATTTCTTCACTCATATCACTATTCCTTAAGCCTCACTAATTATTCTTTATCAATTATATCATTTACTTTAATCAATTATTCCCCTACACAGCTTAGATTTCATGATTTATTATTACAATTACCCTTGGCAGCATGTAAACTTTCTTACTATATTTCCCTCCAGATACACCAAAATTTTGTATTTGAGAAATTTGCTCTTACAAATCCTACTTAAACTACCAAGAACACAATCCATGCAAAAGTGAGCAATTACAAAATTAACATATTCAAAATCAAATAGCCATTTACATTTGTTTTTTTCTGAATAAACTTTGTTTCCCAGTCTGTGTTACTATTTCAGACCCTTTGACTTTTTGCATCTTTTCCCATACCACTCCCCTCATTTGGCATTTCAGTAGATGTCAATAATTCTAATATCAGGAAAATTTAAAGTAGCAAAATGAAGAAATTTTGTCACCAGCTGCAAAAACCTCCCTGCTTCCACATCTATGCTTTCCAATATTTTGGCAGACAGTGTTTTCTTTCTAATAATTAAATCTATATTTCAGCTCCCATACTATTTGCCTCATATAATATTTTCCCTCTTTAATCCATCTTTCCCATAAATCTGAAAACAAGATAAATGCAAAAAGCTTACCAGTGACCTTGAATTTCTTTTCTTCTACCTTTACCTATTTTACCTGTTAGTTTCTTTTCACCCCTGTAAGGGCAAACATCTTGGAAAAGTCACTAACACTCACTTTTTCCTTCACGTTTATATCAATGTATTGTATCCTGATGAATTTTCTCAGCATTGCAATGCAATGACTCTTACCAAGTTCACCAACACCCTTCTTATCCACAAATTCAATGAAGTCTTCTTAGTTGAATTCTACTGTAGCATAGGACACCATTCAAATCACCTTTCATCTAGGAAACCAATATATTTTGGTTTCAAAGTCACCAGAATCTCTGTGTTTTCCCATATATCTGCCCTCTTGTATTCTCCCATGGTGGCTCTGCTTCCTTTGTGCTTTAAATAATGCTAGTAGTTTAGAATTCTACCATAGCCAACTCATCTTCCTTTTGGACAATCTTGTTGAGAGCTCTCATCTAATGCTATGAGAACAGTTGGCATGTATATGCCAGGAATGCATAAGTCTAATTCACTAGGCCAGTTTTATCCTATGAGCTCTGGATACATGTACCCAGAAGCTTCCCAGACTACAATTAACTATTTCAGAGGAATCAAAATTCATCATGTTTAAAAGAGAATTCATCAATTCAAAATCGACTCTACTCCATACATATGCCTTGGCGTATATATTTTCTAGATCAATGATAAAATTTGTCATTGTTTAGCCAGTTATCCAGGTAAGAAACCAAGAAAATGTATTCATATATCTTTCTACCTTCCACCCATGATGAATTAATTCTTGATGAAGACAACTAATAATTTAATCTCTTATCTCAAATGTGTCTAATTCTACCATCCTGCATATTATTTTATTTATTTAGTTCTTTACCACAACTTTTCTGGATTACTGCCTTCTAACTTTTATCCTAGCCTCCAGCCTTGCCACAGTCTCATGTTTATGCCAGCTTGAGTATATTTTCTAACATCGAAATCTTACCTTGTTGTTCCCATGTTGACATTAATATAAACTCCCAACTCCTTAAGGCAGCTAATCAAACCCTTGCTAAACAAGCTCCTGCTTTTCCAGACAAGTGTCATCCCCTATGACCCCCTAATGCAATATCCATGCTCCATCCATGTTTCATAGGCTCAGTTTCTCATTTATGACAATGGATTTTGCATATCATTTGGTCAGAATATGCTTTCCTTGTCTTTATCTCTCTACTTGGCTACTTTCTTTCTACTTATTTTTCAGTTTTCATGTGAAATTTCCCTTCCTTCTAGATGGAGGGACCTAAAAGGCTCTGATAAAGTATTACACACAACAATTCATCCATCTCTTTACTAGTGTATATTATATTCTAAATTTCAAATTCTTGATATAGAAAGATGGCTCTATATCTTCCCCAGTACCCAGCAGGAAGCGGCACTTAGTAGACTCTCCAAAAGTATGGATAGAGTAATTGAATGAATAAATCTGAAATTTTTGTTAATCCAAACCCTATCCTACTACCCTCATTACCTTGAATATTTTCTACCATATGTTTTCTTTGTGTAATCCACAGCAAAACCAAATAGAGCCCAATAAATCTTGAAGTAAGCTCTGTGAGTGACAACAGTACTTAAAATGACATTTAAGTATTATTAGTATGTTATATGATTTGTTTGTCCTTCAAGAACCTTTATCTTGCATTACATAATTTTAAACAATTTTTGAAAAAAAATAATGATGTCTTACAAGCATGAGCTATCTTTTAGGATCCAATTTGCCTGACAGACAAGAAACAACCACTTCAAATGGCAGAACATTATGCAAAGATCAAGTATAATAACAATTATTCATTAGTTGTACAGGTCATTATAACATCTGAGAGGATAAATTTAGAAATGCTAAATTATATTTTGTTTGCATTTTATACTTTAATATGAGTTTTACTGAATTTATAAATGTTAGTAAGAGGTCATGGAATGGATTATATCAAGGTGAAATAATTTGCTTGGGCTTTCAAAAGTTAACAAGTAATCAATTGGATTACACCAAAATCTCAACTCTAGGTATGAAACTCAATAATCTGTTGAACATTAAGCAATTGATAATTAAGCCATGAATTCCTTATTGGCCTGGAGAGGCATATACTTCAATCTAAGGTAATTATTTTGCTTGAAAGTTCTGTTTGAAGAGGGAAACTAGTTAAAATTAGCTACGTTTTGTTTCATGCAATCTGTTGAAAAGTATTTAAAAGCATTCTAATTATAAAGAAATTAACATTCTTTCTTTTACAACCCTATAATAAACCTTGTTTATCCCCTTTCTGTACACACACAATAAATGGAAAGATACACAGATAGGAGAATCAGAGAAAATCACTACTTTTTACCAACAAGCCAAAAGAAGTTCAATGTAAATATTTTAAATTTCCCATTTTTTGAATAAACTAATCCTTTAATTTTATTTTATTTTTACTGTTTTTTTTTAAGTTTCTATGTATTTATTTCTTATATTTAAACTTATCATTAGTATTTCATTTTCCAATTAATTGTATTTGGCTATTATATGGGCTTCATCTTTAAGGAAGGTTTGGATCACAGAAGGGTTAAAACAGGGGCAGGAGAGGATTGTTGGTGGGGGGTGTCAGGGATGGGTGTTTCATGGGAGGAAGTTCACTTGAATATACATAAAATGTATATAAAATTGTTCAAATGGTCAAGGGATGGGGCATGGTCTCAGTGGGTGGAGAATCACTCAATAAATGAGAGAATACTGAATTCCCAGTCTGGAGAGCTCTGCCACATTCTCCAAGGGAGCAGAAACAGTCCCCCAAGTGTAGGAGCAGTGTCTGGCAAAGGAGGATGTTCCACTGATGGGTTCCTGTTATTGATGACTAGCCTTACGAGTCTTTGCTCTTATAATTGAAACTTAGCCTATTGTTATGGGGTCCCTAAGGGTTTCCACATGAGAACCTCCTTGTTTCTCAAATGTGGCCTCTCTTTAAGCCAAACTCAGCATATAAATGCATTACCTTCGCCTCAGCATGGGACATGACTCCCAGGGATGAGCCTCCCTGGCAACGAGGGATTAATACCAAGCGCCGCTGGCAATACAACTGGAAAAAGACCTTGAATAAAAGGGGGAAAAGGTAAAGACAAATGAGTTTATATGGCTAAGGACTTCAAAGAGAGTCGGGAGGTCATCCCAGAGGTAGCACTTATGCACACTTCAGTAGGATCTCATAGAACACCAAAGTGGATATCACCCACACAGAGGGGCTCCTGAGGCCCCTGGAGACACCCAAGTCCTATATAAGGGGGGATAGGTCCAGAGATTGATGCCTTATCAGTGTGCTATACTTTGGAATCTGTGCTCCTGAAAGTGACAGAGTTGGACTCAAATAAGTCCTCCCTGCGCATGGTCCATCAGTCCCTTCTCTTCAAACCTATATGGGATTCTGGAGTTTGTAGGTGTACTTCCAGAGACTGGAGCCTCGGTCCTGCCCATGTGCCAGCTGTGCCTGGAATCTAGGTCGAGCTGCAAGCCCTACTCTACAGCTCAATGGACTCACCCAAGTCACCTGGAGAGGAGATGATGATGGACAATGGCCATCCCAGGGAATGGAGAGTGTCTGCAGCTGCAGGCAGGATAATCCCACCCATCTTATCCATGGGATATAAACCTCCTCTCACTTTGTGGTAGAGTTGACATCACCATCCCAGACTCCTCAGGTTTGGTGGGAAGAGCTATGGTTTAGAGTGGACTTACTGGTATTCTGTTGTAGACATATTGTGATTCAAGCAATGGAAGAAATTACAACACTGATGTGGAGCCAGTAGCCACTGGATGCTTTCGGGGAAAGGAGAGGGAAAAGTAGTTTTAATACAGTGGCTTTTTCAGGACTTGGGAATTATCTTGAGTGACATTACAATGACAGATATAGGTCATTTTACATCAGCATATACCATGCAGAACTGTGTGGGAGAGAGTGTGGTGTACAATGTGAACTATGATCCATGCTTAGTGGCAAAGCCCCAGGATGTGTACATCCATTGCAGGTGATGTGCCACACTAATGAAAGATGTTTATGTGGGAGGTTGTGGGAGGTGTGGGAGGTGGGTAACACATGGGAATCCCTGTAATTTTTGTGTAACATTTATGTAATCTAAGCATCTTTTAAAATATTAAAAATAAATAAATAAATACTGGCAAAGATGCAGAAATTAGGAAAAATATTCTAAACAAACAAACAAACAAAAAGAAGAAATTGAAGACATGATGGCTTTTTACACTATATATATAAGTATTTACTAAAAACATGCATATTCTTTTACATGACCACTGTGCTGTTACCAAAAACAGCAAGCTAAAATTGATTGTAATTATTTTCTAATCTACAGACCTTATTCTCACTTGACGGGCATGCCTGGCTCCTTTAATATTTGATTTGCTCTTTTATTATTTTTAACTTTTCTTCTGTGGATGCCAGTGTTTCTGTCAGGTCATCAAAACCAGCAATTCTCTTCAGGGTCAGTTGACCATGGTTTGGGAGATTGGTGTCTTTAGATATTTTATAGACAACATTAATGGCTTAAAGCTGCTTTAACAATTTAGGGTGAATGTATTTTTTTACTAATGTAAGGTTCATGAAATGAAGCATTCAAACCAAAACACCTCTGAAAATGATGATTAATGTTCTATGAAACAAAATTTAACTTACTATTGAAAATTTATTTATTTCATTCTCATGTCTTTACTATCATCAGGAATAATGATTTTCAAAATAATAGAAATAAAATCAGAATATTAAATGCAATTTCTGAGTCCATATTTATTTTTGTAGTATTATAAATATCAAAAATTGTTACCGATTGTATGTTAATGAAGAAAACCTGATTTTTTAATGTTCTTTACTCTATTTAGAGGGCTTTTAGTTAAACGTAGGTAGTTTATTTTTTAGTAGAGTACATCTTTTCCATAATAATCCTCAAAGCATTTTTCACTTTCTAGCTATAATTTAAAGGATTTAGCCTGGGAATTGCCACGATATTGAAAACAGAAGCTATTTTGTCAGTATCCAGAGAATGGGTTGTTTGGGGCTGCAAATACATGAAGATGATTGTCCCGTAAAATATAATGATGGAAGTCAGGTGTGATGGACAGGTTGAAAAGACTTTTTGTCTGCCTTCTGAACAATTACTCCTCAGAATGGCAAATAGAATGAATATGTAGGAAATGAGGACAATGAAAAGAGAGCAGACAGTATTGAAACTATCAAATGTGAACAATATCAGTTCTTTGATATCTTTGTAATGGGTTTTATGACATGCCAGACCAACCAAAGGAACATCATCATAATAGAAGTGATTTATTATATTTGAGTCACAGAAGGACAAGTGGAAGATAAGAAGTGTCTGTAGGAGTCCCACAGAAAATCCATACAAATATGTACCAACCACCATTTGAATACAAACCCTTCTATTCATGACAATGGTATAGATTAAAGGGTTACAGATGGCCACGTACCTATCTTAAGCCACGACTGAGAGCATATATGCGTCACAGATCACAAATATGACAAAGCAAAACAACTGTGTGGCACAAATAGGTAGCGATATTCTTTTAACGTCCTGGAGGAAGTTCACCATCGTGTTTGGCTTGACAGAGGGGGTACAGCAAAAATCAATAAAAGATAGATGACTGAGGAAAAAATACATATGTGTGTGGAGCCAAGGACTGATTTGAATTATCATAATTAGCCCAATATTACCCAAGGCACTAATTAAGTAAATCACCAGAAAGACTCCAAAAAGAAGGGCTTGAAGTTTCATGCTGTCTGTGAGTCCCAAGAGGATGAATTCTCTCACATCTGAATTATTGCCTTTGGCTGTAGAATATGTGTGGAAGTATATTATACCATTATCTCCAGAATATCTATTTTGGATAATTTGGCTTCTTGAAAAAGGATTTGACTCACCCTAATTTTATGGTGACCATATTGGAAAGATAATCCTCATGGATCTCATGGGACATTCTTAGGTTTCAATTCTACCTGGTTTGGCCTAAAGGTATTTATTCCCGGCAGAAATTCCAAGATGCTCAGTATTCTGGGGTATTGCTAAAGAAGACAGAAGATACTTGAATTAAAAGATGAAATCTCACATACAGAATGAAAACCCATTATTATAGTTAAAGCGAGATAAATACTTCAATGATTCAAGGGAAAACAACAGATTTCAGAGCAATAGATAAAAGTGAAATAACTAGAAATTTCAAAATAACTCAGAATCAAGGCAATCATGACTCTGACTAAATATTTCTCTCAGTGTCCTAGCAAAGTATAATGAAAAGGAGAGGCAAAATATCATTATTTATAAATGTGTGATACTGTACCTGAACAATAAGTTCAGTAAAAAATATTAATAGATTTGTAATGAGTTTTGTAAAGTGTTCAGTTACAAAGTTACATGATGAAAATGACAGCATAATAAAAATGTACCTTAAATAAAATATGAAAATAAAATTTTCAAGAATTCATTTAAAATAATAAACCAATATTTTAAAATGTTTGGATTAATTTACTGTTAAACTTAGCAAAAGTTTGTTCTTAAATATTCATATTGTTTATGTTTAACTTGAATAAATTCATAGACACACCTTATTTCTTACTGGGATGGTATTTAAGAAAGAAGGCAATTTTCCACAAATTAATTCAAATATATAATGCATGACAGCTGACTCTAAATTAATCTATTAGAGAAATCATGCAAGAACAGGACATTTCTTAAAATACAATGTATTGAAGGGTTATTTATCCTCACAGACAGTAAAATATATTATAGACTACAGAATATATAACAGGATGGTGGTCAGTGATGTGCCAGCAAATGTTTATGAAGTGACTTTCAGAAAAAGGAAGAAAGGTTGAAGTTATAACATCTGCCAATTTCCTGATTTCCATGGTTTAAATGTCCCCACCAGCTGATTTCAAGCTACCAACCTGTCATCACCCAACATGGAATTGGGAAGAATTGTGCAGATATGACTTTTGTGAGCTGGTATAAGTTGCCTCCAGCAGAACACTTGTGGTAGCTATATAAAAATAAATTGAAGACAAAATAATATAAAATAATATTTAGTAAGATACACACACCTGATATAATTATACCATATTTTAAAGGAAGCATTTAAAATCCATGAAGAGTCTTAAACTATCCTCCTACTATTAATTTATTATTAAACCATTACAAATTAATTACATTAGGAAAACCTTAAATACCAAAGGACAGGATAACACTATGTTGTCCATCAGATTGATCCAATTAAAATAAAGATAATATCCACTGTTGGTAAATGTGGGAGAAACTAGACATAATCTTAAATATCTAATAGCAATTTAATTTTTCTTCTTCCTGGAAAGCAAAGTAACACTGTTGGGGATTAAAACAAGCCCCCCACAAAAGTCATGTTCAGGTCCCAACTCCTCATCCTGTGGGTGTGAACCCATTTGTAAATAAGATATTTGAAGATGTTATTAACAATTGAGTGCCCAGAAGGAATGAGGGTAGACCTTAATGCAATATGGCTTAAGGCCATATAATCAAAGTAAACTGGACACAGAAAAGAATCAATGGGGAGTAGCCAGAAACTGGAAGTCAACAGATCCCTAAAGATTGCCAGTCAGCTAGAAGACATTGACATCACAAGAAAGTAAGCATTCTAACCTCTGCAACTGTGAGGAAATCAATTCCTGTTGTTAAGCCAACTCCTTGCATAGTATTTGTTTTAGCAGCCAGGAATCTAAAACAAAGAGTAGACATCAAATTTCTGAAAAAGCTTCCTGTCACTTGATACAGTGATTCTATGGCTTGGAACTTAGAGAAACAATGAAAGTTTCAAGTATATACACTGTTCTTTTTTTAATTACCCCAAAATGAAATTTGTCTAAATATATTCTAACAGTTGTTAGTTATCTATACTATTGAACAGTTATTCAGAAAAATATTAGTCATTCAATCTGAAAGAAATCTACATTTATTGATATTGAAAAATGTTCCAATGATAATAACCATAAACAGCAGTTTTCTAAATAAGTTTTACAGTAGTAACTGATTTATATATATTCACCTGATATCGCCCGTAGATTATATGTGCGTGCAGAAAAAACAGTACTCAAATATTGTTGCTAAACAGCCATTATATTGTAGTCCTTCCTTCCTTCCTTCCTTCCTTCCTCCCTCCCACCCTCCCTTCCTCCTGTCTTTCCTTCCTTTCTTCCTACACAATTTTAACCAATCTCCACATTTTATGCTAAATTCTATCTCATTAAATTTGATTTCCTATGTATATCTTCATGTTACAACCCATTCCATGTTTGTGCATGTTAGCAATTTGATTTCCTAAAACAATAATCCTATCATTTGAGTTTATCTGATGTCCAGATGGACATTTGAACTGTTTCCAATTATTTGACCATAAGAATAACTAAAGGCAGGCTTTTAAAAAATATTTTTATTTGAATATAATCTCCTTCTTTGGACATTAATTACATATTTCTCGTCACTGGCCAATAAGCATTTAAATGGTCCCTAGATGAACAGGGAAGGAGAAAAATGAAGAAAATATTATTCAGCCTTTTAAAAAAATGATGTTCTGATACATGAGACAACATGATGAACCTTGAAGACATCATGTTGAGTGAAATAAGCCAGACACAAGAGGGCAAATACTGTATGATTTCACTGATATGAAATAATTAGGAAAAGTTTTGGTAATGAATGGTGATGATGGTAGCAAAGCATTGTGAATGCAATTAAGATCACTAAATGATATATTTGAATGTTTTTAAAAGGGGAAATTTTAGTTTGTACATATATTATTAGAATAAAAATTTTAAAACAAACAAAAAACATAAGGCTGTAAAATGCAGTAAACCTTAATGTAAACCACGGACTACAGTTACTGATATATAGTAATAATTATAATAATATTCTTGGATCAATTCTAATAACAAATATACTACATTAATGGAAGGTTTTAATAATAGGAATTATATTGGAACTCTGTGGTTTCCGCATGATTTTTCTGTAAACCTACATTTCTCTAAAAAAAAAAAAATATGTACATGAGTCACAAACTCCAAATCTTTTTTTGTGTAACTGAAAATTATAAAATTGTCATTCCATTTATTAGAAACACATACACACACATACATGTTTCACTTATTTATCACTTATCTCATATGGTATTATCATTTAAAAATCATTCCCTCCTGTTTATGTGACTTGTAATTAGCAGAGTTGGAATGAAAACTCAAGCCTTTGGGCTCATAGTAGAAATAAGAGAATGATGAGACAATGGTTAAGTTCCTGCCATGGACCAATATTTTTTCCCATGTTGTTTAATATTCAAAAAGACTCTAAATCTAATAGTGTTATGCTCATTTAATTCATTAATAATCTACTATTTAGTAAGAGCACAAACAATAAACTAAAGCATTTGGAATCTAACCACATTTGTGTTACTGAAAGACATGATTCTTTCTCTAGGCTTCATTGCCTATTGGGCTCAGTGTATTATAAGCTATACTTTAGTAAATAATGACCAACTTACTCAAACTTTGCCTAGTATAGCTGTATATAATACTATCTTCTGGCAAGTGAACTATGATGTTTCAATTATTGTGAGTGTATTTGTTAGAATTCATTATGCCCCTGGGATTCGTTCTTTGAATTTCTTTTTTTAAAATATATTCCTGGAAAACAAAATATAATGAGGCCTCATAGACAAAAGGAAAGCACTTCACTTAAAAAGTCAGTCTTAAGAGACCATCTCAGACTTTCATATTAATAGAAGTCCATGGTAAATCAGTGACAGAGATCAGATTAAAATATACTATTCTCTTTAATAAAGAAAATTGTTATATGTATTAATAAGAAAGTTTTATACTCACAATATTTTTCAAAATTTTTTTCAAATCAGGAAAATATTTAGACTACATATTTTTTCTTTACACTTGGAATACATTATCAGTGCTACCTTAAAATCCTGAATTAGGGGTTGGAGGGGCCTTGGCTTTTGGCCATGCTGTGCTTGTTCCTAGTTGTCTATTTAGATAATTAATGATTTTTCAAAATGCATTATTCATTTGAAAATGAGAAAATTAATACAATTTATTTTGGGTCAGAGAATTAATTATTTTAATACATTTGTCCTATAAGAAATGAGAAAGTGGATATAAAGTCTTATGATTACTTATATATTTGAAATCTCATTCTAAGTGAAAGTCTCTAGAAAATAATTTCGTTATCCAGTGAACAAATATGCAGGCATCACCGACTGATGAAAATAGGCATTCTGCTAGTTTTTAGATGGGGAAAGTATTCAGGATATAGAGAAAATTCCATTTTCATTTAGTCAAGTCACCTTCATTTCATAAACTTGGAATCCTGGCTTCTATTGATGATAACTTTCTTCAGGGCTTCTTTTACCTCCTTGTTCCAGAAGCTGTAGATCAAGGGGTTCAGCATGGGTATGATCACTGTATAGAAGACAGAAGCCATCTTGTCTTTTTCAAGGGAATGGTTTGAGCTTGGATGTAAGTTCATAAAGATCAGGGTGCTGTAGAAAATGGTGCCTGCCAGCATGTGAGAACCACATGTGGAGAAGGCTTTGTGCCTGCCTTCAGCTGACTTCATCCTCAAGATGGCAGAAATAATGAACATGTAGGAGACAAAGACAGTCAGGAAGAAGGAAATGAACATGATGCCAGCACAGGCAAAGATCCACAGCTGTTTGGAGTGAGTGTCTGAGCAAGTTAGCCTGAGGAGAGGCACGTTATCAGAGTAGAAATGATTGATGATGTTGGAGTGGCAATAAGAGAGGCGGAAGGTGAGGATGGTATGAAACAGTGCAACCAGGATGCTGTAGATACAGGGGGCCACTACAAACTGAATACAGATTCCTGGGGACATCACAACCATATACAGAAGGGGGTTACAAATGGCCACATATCAATCATATGCCATGGAAGCCAGTAGCAAGCACTCTGCTATCATGAATGCCAGAAAACAGCCCAGTTGAGCAGCACATGCATTGAAGGGTATAACATTTTGCTTCTACAAGAAATTCCCAAGCATTTTGGGTGTAATGACAGAAGAGTAGCAGAAATCAACAAAAGTCAAGTGGATAAGGAAGAAGTACATTGGTGGGTTGAGTCTTGCATCTATTCTAATGACTAGGATCAAACCCAAGTTGCCTACTAATGTGAATAGATAGATGGTCAAGAAAATCACAAAAAGGGGTATCTTCAACTCCTGACAATCTGGGAGGCCCACAAGGATAAATTCTGTCACCTGGGTGCAATTAATTGGAGCCATGTGTGTCTTCAGGCCATCTGGATGAGGAAGATGAAAGGAGAATTAAATCTGCATTGCCATTTTTATAAGTGATCTTTTTATAACCTAATATTCTGAGAAGAGTGTTTATTGTTAAAAATGGAGTAAGAATATCTTATTATTAGCATACTGAGAGACTGGAGATGGGTCAGAGAGTGAAAAGAGATATTTGTGGAGAGGGCATATTTCTGTCCCTCACTCCCACAAATGATTGTTTATACAAAGTTAAAAGATATAGGGTAAGGTTTAGTCCATGTCAGCTTACTGTTGGTTTAAAGCTCCTGCACATCATATGTGTTTTTAATTTAATCTTACTTTTTCAAAATTTAAAACTATTGTTTTTATTGAAGAAATGTTAACATTGATAACAGAGGAAAATGACTCTTCTTCAGTGGTATCACTCTGACAGACCTGTAATTTCTCCTATGCAGACTGCTGCAATGGTGACAGAGAATTCTCTATTTTTCCATTCTACCTTTATAATTTACTATAGACTGGTCACCAGAGGTTCCTATAAAACCTTCATAGTTAAGCTAATAATGCTTTTCTATAACTCTAGTCCTCTCTCTCTTGTTTTTCTTTCTCTCACTTTATTTTTGAAAAATGAAGCAAAAAATTTTTTGAGAAAAAACATAATTACTTTTAGTACTGAAAAAGCACACACTAGAAATAAATGCCATATAAATAAAATAAAGACTTATATTTCCTCACTTCCTTTTCACTATTTACTAATGACTCTTTTATACTACAATTCTTGTTCAGGTTATCCCAAAAAGGTTTAGGATTATGGAGTTTTTCATTTGTTTGCTTTAATTTAAGACATTTATTTAACAGCGACTTTGTGGTTAGCAATTACCTTCAAAGTAACTCCCTTTAAATGTATCCTAAATAAATGTGCGATATTTCTTTCTAGAATTCTAACATACAAGTGGATTTTTAATGTCAAACATTAGCAACTTGTTCAAGGAAGAAAATATAATCCTAGTAAACCTTCAATCTTGTATGCTCTAATTTTCATCTGAACAAATGAAATTATATTTTAAGAAAAGTAAAAAAAAAAGAAGACAATTAGGTATTGGTTTATATATCTGCCTTTACCAATACCTTTCTCTATATTTGTAACATTCAGACTTTTCTAGCCTTGAGCCATTGAGAGAAATGGTTGTTATAACATGTGATCAAACACATATGCATACCCAGAATGATATTCTCACATCTGGATATATGGATGCACTAATATTTTTTCTCTAAAAATGGATTTCATTAATAAATTCTGATTTTAATCTAGTAAAGAGAATTTATCATCTAGTAATGTTTCACAAAGACATTTTAATCACTCCCCCATCCCCAAGGCTGCCTAACACCACCACCAGCTTGAGAAATGCAAACATACCCTGCTTACCTACAACCAGTTCCTAGTAGGGATATCTCTCTCTCCTCAGGGCATTTCTCTCATTACTTCTCTCATGAAAATCATCACTTTTTCCTTGTACGCAGTACCTGCACCAACCATTTTTATATTTTAAAAAATATATCCAGTCTAATCCATGAATATTCTGTATTCACATTACAGTCACTTCTCTTTCCCTCTGCCACAGCCAATATACAGTAATCTAATTAGAATGACTGTTTTCCATTTCTCAGTTACAATTTTTGAGCTCCTCCCTTATTTCTAATTCCCATGTTGTGTTACCATCTTTCATCTTTGTGTTCTGGAAATACTTTATACATAACTTATTTATGGATCTTCCCATATGTATGGCAATCATAGCTTTCTATATTTCTTCTCTTGACTGACTGTATACTTCATTGTTGGGAGCCATGGCATTTTCTTTCATTTCCTGATATAGTCTTTTCTGAATCTAATTAGTAGGAATCGAACATTAATTTTTGTGATAATATTTCTATACGTATTCCTTTGTTCATAATGAATGTTCTTTACTTGCATAAAATACACTTATGTATGTATTGATGACTTTATTCTAATGTGCTCACCTCTCATCCTAGGTAAAATTACTAGCTTTTGTAAGAATAAAGACAATTTTGACAGAGATTCCAGTCTAGCCAATGAAGTGCGTGATATTTCCAAACCTCCTAATAGACTCTATCTTGGAGTTCTCAAACCCTTTTTTTTCTATCTCAAACTAATAAGAAATATGTTTTACGTAATAACTGATACACACACAACTGAAATAAAATGAGAGGAAACACTATTTATTCTTATTTCAGAAAACACCATCTAAAATATGTAATTTTTTATTCGAGTCTATATTACTTCATATATTAAATTACCTTGACCCTGATTTTGAAATACACTCTTCAAACTTACCTATTTTTTTCTCTGAATGGTTTTGAACAATAGCAAACTACAGGGTTTTGTCAGTGACTCTTTCCCAAAGGACCTTAAGGGACATGATGCAAATAATACCATCAGAAAAATGATGGCACATGCTCCATGGGGAGCCTAAGGCAAGATGGAGTTGAATTGATGGTATTCTCTATCTTTGAAGAACCACAGATCTAAAGCTGGGCTTTTACTATGGCATTATTATTGCCCTAACATTCCATATTTTTAAATGCCATTATTTATTTATTGTTTCAATTGTTCATATTGGGTTTTATAGATGTTGTTTGGCAAGTGATTTTGATTTAAAAAAAAATTTTTTTATGAGACACCGGGGATTGAAACCAGGACCTTGGAATGTTGTACATGAAAGGCTGCTTCTTTACCACTGAGCTACACCCATTCCCTTGATATTGTTTTTGAAGGAAAGATAAGAATTACAATGTATCTTTCAAACAACTGAATAAGCAACTCTCCATGAACCTATATCTGAATTTTGTGTGACATTATGCATCTCTCTTTTTGGTTTACTCTTTGTTTGTTTTTTGTTTGCTTGTTTGTTTGTTTGTTTGTTTTTAATATATTTCTTATTTTTTTAAAGATACTTAGATTACATAAAAGTTACATAAAAAACAGAGGGGACCCCCATATGCCTCGTTCCCTAAACTTGCCACATTTTCCCACATTAACAACATCCTTCATTAGTGTGGTACATTCGTTACAATTGATGAACAAATTTTGGAGCATTGCCACTATGCATGGATAATAGTTTACATTGTAGTTTACAATCCCTCCTGCACAATTTTATAGGTTATAGCAAGATATATAATGGCTGTATCTGTCATTGCAATATCATTCAGAACAATTCCCAAGTCCCTAAAACACTCCCATATTACACCTGTTTTTCCCTCTCCCTCCCCTCACAACCTCCAACTATATAAGTTCTTACATTGCTAGAATCACAATAAGTCTATAGTAGAATACAAATAAGTCCACTTTAGTCCACAGTTCATTCTGCAATCCTGAGGATTCTGGAATGGTGATGCCCACTCCACCTCTAATTGAGAGGGGGCTTCGATCCCATAGGGCAGATGGAAAGGACTCTGTTGCTTGCAGTTGTAGGCTCTCTTGGTTCCTTAGGATGGTCATTGCCCATTATCATCTCCTTGTTAGCTGTCCTGGGTGAATCCAATGAACTGGAGAATAGGTGTTGTAACTCCATTGAGATTCAGCGCCCAGGTGATACAAGTACAGCCTAAATATTTAAGTCTCTTGGACTTACACCTATGAACACTAGTACTAATTATATGTTCAAATAAAGGATCAGAAGAGTCATGTGTAGGCAAACCACAACTAAAAGTACAACTTTGTCACACTGGGGAGCATAAATTCCAAAGTAAGGCCCACTAGCAAGGCACCAAACTCCTGACCTATCTGCCTTGACTATTGTGTCTGGATATTTCCAAAATCCTCAGGAGCCCTGCTCTTTGAGGTAGTATTTACTTTGGCATTCAATGAGATCTTACTGAGATATGTGTTAAGTGTAATCTCTGGAATGGCCTCCTGACTCACTTTGAAGTTTCTTGGCCATAAAAGCTCATTTGTCTATATCTTTTCCCCTTTTTGATCAAGGTCTTCCTCCAGTTGCATTGCTGGTTGGTTCTTGGTAGCAATCCCTCAGTGCCAGGGAGTCTCATCCCCAGGAGTCATGTCCCATGCTAGGAGGAAGGTAATGCATTTATATTTTGAGTTTCACTTAGAAAGAGTCCATATTTGAGCAACAAGGAGGCTTTCAGGGGTAACTCTCAGACACCCTATAATACTAGCCTAAGATTCTATTTCAAAAGTAAATGTTCATAAGTACAGTCATCCATATCAAGTGTCCATCAATGGACCATCCTCCTGCACTAGTCACTGCCCCTGTATTCTGGAGATTTTGGCTGTTCTATTAGAGACTGTGGCAGGGCTCCCTAGGATGGGAATTTGATATTCTGTCAGTTATTGTGTGAATCTCCACCCACCATGACAATGCCCCATGAACACTTCAACACATTTATATGCATTATATGTCTGTCCCAGGTGAACTTCCTCCTATGTATCCCCCATCACTGACACTCCACAAAAGATTTATTTTATTTATTTATTTCTCCTTATCCCCTCATTGTTTTGCACTTGCTGTGTCTGTTTGTCTTCCTTGTTTGGGAGGCATCAGGAACCAAACCTGGGACCTCTGATATAGGAGGCAGGTACCTAATCACTTGAGCCACCTCTGCTCCCTCTTTGGTTTACTCTTTGAAAGGCTCGTGAAACATTTGTTTACTCACCCAGGTTACTTCTATTAGTTATTATTTATTTTCCTTATCACTGGGTCTAAAGAACAATCTTAGGGGATATTGTCTTTTCTGATATCTGTGGCCATACAAAGGCTCTGCAAGAAGAACAGGTTTCAATATTTATTAGTGAATAATGTGTCTCTGAAGAAACTGGTAATAATCTCCCATAGTGAAAAAAGCACCATGTGGAGATAAAAAAAACAATTAAGGAATTATTTTCTTGTTTGCAAACATTTTGTGTGGTCTGCTCTTTTCCTAGCACTTTAGGGAGGTAAGTATTTAACTAAGAGTGGACATGACATGCAAGAAATGATTTCCAGAGTTTTCAAATAAATAGCAGCATAAAAACCCAGCTGGGGATCCCAGTGGGCTTGTAAGATAGATGTGAGAAGTATCAGTAAGAAATTCGATATAAGCCCTGTGGCCCAAAGCAAAGAGATGCTTATGTCCATAGGAATGCTAGATTTTATGATATTTAAGCAACACATTATGAATATGGTTTGTGGAAAAGCAAAGATGGACTTGTCTGTTTCATACACTGGGTTTGAGCATAAACTTTTCCACATTGTTTTCTATTAAATAAATTCCCAACTATAATTCTGGATTGCAATATAATGTGTGGGGAGTGTCAATATCTGGCATTGCCTTTTACATGATACATTGACACATCAGATTCATAGAAATGGGAAAAGCAGCAAACACTTAGAAGTCACAGCCTGGTATGAGCATATTTTATCAGCATTAATTATTATAGATGCATAAGTATGAACTGTATGTTTCAGATATTAAATAATTCTATGTATATATAATATCAAATTTTGTTTTAAAATAACAAGCACACCTGATGTTGATGGCCAAATGCTGTAAATGTATTGTGTTTTACTATAAAATACCATGACTTGGTGTCTGACATTGAGTCACTAGATCAAAACCTAAGATGCCATACTTCAAAAATGTAGGAGCATTGGTGGTTTTCTTGGACAATCCATTCAACCCTAATGTAATTAAGGGTTAAGTCATACCTCTGAATTTAAATTTAAAAAATGAAGGCTTCCCAAAATTAAGGTTGATTGTATAAATCTGGATTTTTTTAATGTCTGCTCTAAACTATGATATCAGTGTAAATAATTATATACAGCCTAAGTGATAGAGGACATTTTAATCAGTCAGGAAAGACCAACAATGCAGTGTTTTAGGTAGTTGCACAGACACTTTTAAAGGTGAATTCTTCCTAAATTTCACTTACCCTCTTGTTTCAGGTTAATTTTCGAGGGTTTTTTATTCAGAACTATACAAAAAAGGAGCTACATTTAATGCCAAGGATCAACAAAAGTATTTGTTTTCCAGTTTAATTGCTTAAGGGAAGAATTTTCTAAGATGCCCCCTATTTCACCTCACTTTGCTAGACACTTTATAGAAAAGTATTTGGATGACACACAAATTAGTGGGGAGCAGTTTATTTATTCTAGGAACTTCTAGTTTACTAATATCTTCAGTTCTCTCTATCATCTGTCCAACAAGTACATAAATACCAGTAGAAGATTTTAGTGATTTTCCTTGTTTTATATTGGTTTTGTATTTTATTTTATTATATTTTATTTTAACAGTTCTGTGGGATATACAGATGGCAAAAAAGACAAGCACTACAAAATGGTGTATAATGAAGAATAAATCTCCTTCACCACTAAATCCTGATCTTGTTTCCCTTCAGAGAAAAATTCCATTATTATCTTTTCAGCATATTTTCAAATTTTTCCTATGTAAATTCATGCATATAAATAAATTGGATTGAATTCAAATGACAATGAAGTGAAATGGTTGACCATAATTTGTAAGATTGTGTTTTCACAATGTTCTTTAAACACTAGTTTTTTAATAGGATTTCAAAGGCTCTTCCTAGGGCATTTTTATCTCCCTATTTTTCAGTTTGTATGGAAAAGAATTCAACATAGTTGAACAAAGCTGGGGGAGGAGAAAATGGTTGACTAGAAAGGGGACACATAGGGGAATTTTTAGGGTGAAGAAAATGTTCTGTATGGTACTAGATGGTAGATACTTGACTGGAAGCATTTGTCAAATATCCATAGAATTGTATCCAACAAAGAGTGAATTTTAATATATGTAAACCAATAAAAAATTAACCTTTTGTCAGGGGATAACAGGATAAGATGCATATTATGACAAGTGAATCTAACGACATTCTAAATCTATGACATAACCACACGGGGTAGGGGGTGGGGTAGCTGACCAAAGTAACTTTGGAAAATGTTGTTTTTACTAGAAATTGTAAAGTCATAGACAAAATGGAACTATACATAAATCTTGTACTCTAAATTGGTAAATTTGTTGCTTATGGGGTTATGAATTAACAATTCTGAAACTGCTGTACATGTATACTGCAATTGAACAAATAAATAGTTCTTGGATGGTGGGAGCCAAGTTTTCCATTCTGGGAGAGGGAAGTTACAGAGAAGCATGAAACAAAGACTAGAATGAACCCTATGGTACTGGAAAAGAGTTTTTGGAAATATCAGAATGCACTCATGTTTAGCTTAATATATGTACAGTGCTCTCTTCAATGCTCTGTGGGAAAACTGTCCTCAAAATCATCTTTTCCACTTGTTTAGAGTTCATGATTTTCTTTT